>JANAVB010007399.1:43684928-43815917 GCA_029216955.1 Iris pallida
GTCGGCGGGATGCGCACTTCAGACGAACCCGCCATCTTCTTTGGCCTGTTCCACCAGATTTTGGAGTATGAGGCTTTCTTTTTAGCGGCTCCTGTACAAAAGGGAAGCATTGACTACATAAAATGTTGAGCCCAAACCAGACTATGTGGGGCATCCTTACCTCTGCAGATGCTGAATCCGATGACACCGTCGGACGATGTCTTCTTTAGCTTCTTTGATGCAGGAGATCCAGCCCCTGCATCTGCACGTCGTTTCGGTTGATCAACCGAAGGTTCAGTCTGAATCCCTGAGGGTGCGATGGGGGCACCGTGATGACCCACCCCTGGCGGACGGTGTGGTCGAGCCCTAGCCGATACATGCCCAGTTACCGCTAACAGGGTGCCTGCAATAAGACTCGTCTCCCTATCATACCCGGAAGGCGCGACAGCCATAACACAGTAAAACTTGGCGGCTGAGTAAAGAATGGGTGGCCGGGGATCCTGGGCAGGCAGCGTAAAGCGAGCTCCGGTACATCCAGCATTATAGTAATGCCAAGCTCGTGCGCCATCCAGCAAGCTTCCAGCATACCCCAGGGTGATACTGGGATTGTCCAACATCAGCTACGCATAACCGAATTGACGTGCAAAGCGGCTCGATAAATACGGTTCCAAGAAGCACTGATTCCTGTTTCGGTACACCAGGTGGGATGGCCGGATACTCTGCAACCAGCGGAATCCCCACGGAGGTAGAGCGGTGGCATCTTCACCTGAATCCCTTAAGTCTTCATTGGCCTCAAAACCTAAGAAGATCGGACCAACTTTGGTGATCTCCCATCCCTGAAGATGGGATAAAACCCTTCTACAAACAGGGACGCCAGTGTGCGACCAACTCCTCTGGTGGAAACGGCGGAGGAATGCATCTCCGGCCCTGTAGTCTTCTTCTGAACCCGGACTCATTACGTTGGGATGGTGTAAAATTAACCACCCCATTAAATAGTAAAACGGCAGTTCAGTACGCGGGAAGTTATCTTTTCGACCTCGGCCATAAATCACATTTTCCGCGAACTCGCGTAAACCTCGCAGTAAATTACATACCATCACGGGGAGTAGAGCCAAGCGCCGGCCAAAGACCAACTTCACAGCTGACAGGATCAAGTGCCGGGTCACTCTCTCTACAGAGCTGGATCCGCCCGGGAAGACATAATCCCGAAGCCAAACTATGAGATACGCGACCAATACTGCTTTTGACGACATTCGATGAGCAAGATGCCAGAAACAGCTGTAGGAGCGTTCATCAGACTGCTGGTCCTCATTTTCTCAGGGATTCTTCTCATCTAACCTGCTCATCTCAGAGAGCACTTCGCTACGAGAGAGCGCCGACGGAGTAGAGAATTGCGAGGGATCCCCCTTGTCTTGCCTAAAGACGTAATCCCTCCAAGCGGTCACATGAGGCTGCAATCCGCCCTTGTCCCTCTTCTGCATATAGTAATGATGACTAGCCACTTCCTTAAAGACGGTCGTCATCTCCTCAGCCTTGTCCCCCAGGACTTAAAACTCTTCGTTGGTCAAAAAATACTCTTCATAGGGTTCCGATCCCCAAAGGAGCTTTGATACCTCATACATCTCATGAAGTGCGAGCCCTAACTCCCCCACCGGAGTAAAAAAGGTCCCGGTATGGATATCAAATATCTCCAAGAGTACGAGGAACATATGCCTGTTAACGTCAATACCTGCTTGGGTGGCACGAATCGCGACAGTCAGCCCAATTTCTTGAAGCTCAGTCTGGAACCGCGACAAAACCCAGAGTGTCAGTTTATCCCATTTGGAAGCATAATGACACCAACCCTCTACCCGAAACTCTCCTTTCGGGTATGAGCATTCCATCAACAGCATGCGATGTGCAAAGGTCAAGGCACTATGGGCAAATGTATCAAGGGGAACATCACTGTAAACGCTCCCAGGGCGTAGAGTCCGCCAGGTGAAAGAAGACCCAGACCGCACTGCGGTCAAAGTATCTTTCTGATCGGAGGTTGAATCAATTTTGATGATGCCAGTCACCGTCCCCCCTGAGAGGGAGTAAGATCCCAAGGCATCCTCCTCTTGGAAGCGAGACGACAGAAGGCCATCAAAGGCCATTGATGTTCAAGTTGCTTAACGGTCATATGCACTCCTTTTGCTGTGAAAAACTAGTCTTCCTTGACCTTCAATACTGTTGCTTCAGTAGAAGTAAGGCGGTCCCCAAACAGGAACTCAGGCTTCAAGAAGGTCACTTTATCAGATGTGGCAAATTTCAAAACTCTACGCTCCATCATCCGTTTGAGGAACCCATACTGCTGTTCTCGGATTTGAGTCATTCTCTCGGAATGCTGGTCCAACATAATAGCGGCTTGAGCAGGGTTTATCACTTCCTCGTTATAATCTACTCCCGTCTGGTAGAGGGCAGCATCCAGGAGCACTTCATTCAAGAGTGGGATAGGCATCGACACTAGCAAAGATTCAAAAATGTTAGAAATAACAAAAGAAGCTGAGCCTCATCAAAAGCGCATAGCGCGTCCGAAAGCTTCGGCACATCATCAGGGTGTAAACCCAGGCGCATCAGCAGCGGAGCTTCGGCACGTCATCAAGGCATGTGCCCATGCGCGTCAGCAGTGCTTCGGCGCATCATCAGGGTGTAAACCCAGGCGCATCAACAGCGGAGCTTCGGCGCGTCATCAAGGCGTGTGCCCATGCGCGTCAGCAGTGCTTCGACGCATCTTCAGGGCTTAAACCCATGCGCGTCGGCAGCAAAAACCTCGGCATATCATCAAAAGACTCAAGGTCTATGTGTGTTGGTGTACGTAAAATGAAACTTACCAACCACCTCCGGCCGAACTTCGACAGGCCGACGGAGAACATCGGCCACTGCAGCTTTCACAGGTTCTTTTCCGTTGCCCTTGCCAGCACCGCCGCGAGGAGTCTTGGGAGCCATTTCTTTGAGAGAAGAAAAGTTAGGGTTTTTGAAGAAGAACTCTAAAGAAAGCAAAAATAAGGGGAAGAAGGACTCTCTCTCTCCATCTCTCGCCTATTTATAGGGCTTGGTCGCACGCGTGAACCGATGATGTGTGATCTCAGCCGTCGTCTCGGGTTCTGTGAAAAGATAATCACAAATAAAACCAAAAATATCATCATTAATCTTTTTTCAGTTACCAAGGCGTCATCATTTGTATTAACTGAGCGGAGCATGCGCCCCATCTCTGATGCGCGGAGTATCTATGCGCCCCGACAGTCATGCGCCTCCACTACCATGCTTCTTATTCAAAGTATTCCAAAACTTATCTAAAAGTTTTGAAAACTTTGAAGGGGGTCTTGTAGAAGTATGGAATTTCAGAACCAGAAAGTCTATGCGCCAGACTACATGTGCCAAAACTTGGACAAAGTGCTTCACAGCAAAAAACAACAAATATAGACATTGAAAGAGGACTTTTTACTTAACATATAAAAGTCTATTACATGTCTAAGGGAGATTGTACAAAGAAGAACTTCTACAAAGAAAGGATCCTAAGTCTACAGCCAGCAATCAACATGCGCCCTCAGCCAGGCGCATCCCACCATGCGCCCTCAGCAAGGCGCATCCTTTTCAGCAGCTCAGTTATGTGCATCATCAGTTATGTGCATCCCTGGGGCAGCTCAGTTATGTGCATCCCTTCAGCAGTCCAGTTATGTACCATCCTTCCAGCCAGGCTCACCTGGCCGAGCAGGACGAAGGTGGCAATTAACCCCCCATCCAAAAGCCAAAGGAAGAGAAGAGCACTGCAATCGACCCGCGGCTAAGGGAGCAGCTTCCAACCAGAATGGGCAACACCCACGCAGAGAAGGAGCTCGCCAAAGCTCGAGGAAGATGGTCAGGGCACCGTAATTCCGATCTACGGCTCTTCCTGCACAACGGAGACGAGGCTCGCACATCCCTATCTTTGGATGCAACAGGCACCTTCCGCCTGCCTTGGAAGCCCTCGACTCCGTCTTTTGGATGTAATAGTCACCTTCAAGTGCATCAATGAAGATACTGCGTCGCATCTTCACCCTCGGGAGCATCTCATCAACAGAATGCATTCGAGCACACAAGTTCATGTCGGAAAGACGTGAGAGAACGAGAGGCCAACCCTCTCTCCATACCACTATTTATAGGCCGAGCAAATCAAACCCATACGCCAAGTGGATGGCTCTCCGAATTCCGTACAATAAATTTGCATTAAATGGATGAACCGGACGCTTCAAATTCAGCCAAGTCAAAACGGCTATTTAAAGCACTCGAAGAACGTAACAGTTGCACCATCAAAGACGTCTCACAAAGCGGATGCGCCGGCCAGACCGTGCATCACGTAGACACGCCCTTCTACATCAAGCGCATCACATAGACGTGCCCTTCAGTACCAAGCGCATCATAGGGGATACGCCCCCATGCGTCCCCATACGCCTAGTGGAACGCCAACCGACGCGCCCACTCAGCTGTCCATTGAATGTCACAAACATTAAATGCTGAACTGACAGAGTTAGCAGCACGCCTCCCAAAGTATGAGCAGTCGGCAGCTTTTTTAGAAGACGAAGCATCGCCAACGTCAGCATCATTATTACTCCCCTCCGACGGCTACTGCCACGTGGCCACCTAACCATCTCGCATGCGCCTCCGCGGCCATGCACCCAAACGTGCATACGCCTCAAAAGCTGTGCACCTCAGACTTTTCACTGATCCCTAAAGACAGAAGAAAAGTCACTGTCACAACTCTGCATACGCCTCAAAAGCCATGCGCCCCAGACTTCTCCCTGATCCCAAAAGACAGGAGTAAAGTTACTACTGAAGCTCTGCATGCGCCTCAAAAGTCATACGCCCAGAACGGTTCGTGACTCCTAAAGGTTACGAGCCAAAGTCTCCTCTTGCGCCCAATCCTAGGCGCATCCTACCAGATCATTCCTCCCACCAAATCCGAGATCTCTGAGCCATGGGTCGACGACACGTGTCCTTTGACTCGACTCATCCAAGATCTCAGCAACAGAAAGATCTTCTCCGCTATGTGCCGGTTCACAACAGCAACATGAAGAAGTCAACCTCTCGATCAGGGCGCGTCGTCCATGCGCCTCCATCAGCAATCAGCACGTGGCGTCCCCGCATACAGGCGCATCCTACATATGCACGCACAAGCAGTCAGTCTGCAAAACTATAAATAGAAGGATCATTTACTTCTGAGAGACATACGGACCAATCTACGTGCATACATATCAACCTCCACAGTGAACGGACAGAGACTTCGTACCACCAGAGAGGCAGATACAGACACTCAACGTCTTCCTCTTCTCAACAAGCTCCAGCACCCAGAACAATCCAACCTTCAGAGAACCGATAACCGTCGTCAGATCGTCAACGGAGTCAACGCATTACCACTCACTCCATCGACACAAGGGACCCAGATAAACAAAAGTGTACTCCTAGGACTACATCTAAGTCCTATATTGTAACACTGTTCTGTTTGTATTGAAATTTACAATCAAAGAATTTTAATGGCAAACACCTATTATGGGGACGGGTTAGATGGAGTAGACCTGGATCGTGACTTGATAGTAGAGCCACTAGACTTTGCACACCCAGAGTAGTGTAGCTTAGTTAGGTTTGTCTGGTCTGCGAGCCAGCTAGTACTTTCAGATTGTAGTAGTTTATATTATATTTCTGTGACTCTGTGGTGTTGTGTATAGCGTTGGGCTTGTGTGGATCTTGAACTATTTCCTGTTTTCATCTATCATATTTCCTTTTCATGCTATATACCTTAGTTTTACTTTGTGATTGAGACTGTATTGCTATGTTACCTCCATTCGGAGTGTATATACTGTACAAGTACCTTTATACTATTTAGTTGTAGTATTTATAGATGACCTATACAGCGTTCTACCGCCGATTCTGCGACGTAGGCTGGACGTAACCACGTGCTCGTGCCCCTCTTCAGGGTGCGGGTCGTGACATATGCAGACGTCCTGCGTTGAATTTGATAAAGAAATACAATGGGAAGTATAAGCAGCCTAAGGCAATTTTCTCATTAGAAAGGAAGGATAAAGTGAGACTTTGTAGGTGGATTCAGGGTCTAAAATTTCATGATGGATACATGTCGAATTTAAGAAGATGCGTCGACCTGAAGGAGAACAAACTGACGGGTATGAAGAGCCACGACTGTCATGTATTTATGGAGTGGTTAATTCCGATTACATTTTGGGAATTATTACCGTCGGTCGTTTGGGATCCATTGACAGAGTTGAGCATATTCTTCAGATATCTTTATTCTACTATGTTGCTTGTCGATCGTCTAGAAAAGCAGGAGAAGGACATTGCAGTAACGCTGTGCAAGCTTGAGAGGGTGTTCCCTCCTGGGTTCTTCGACTCTATAGAGCATTTGCCAATTCATCTATCCTACGAGGCATGTGTTGGTGGACCCGTCGGTTATCTTTGGATGTACCCGTTTGAGCGGCATTTGAACCACCTAAAGAGAAAGGTGAAAAACAAGGCTCGGGTCGAGGGTTCTATTTGTGAAGCCTACGTTCTCGAGAAGATTACAAACTTCTGCTCGATGTATTTCAAGCCACATGTTGCTACTAATAGAACAAGAGCTCCCAGAAATGATAATGGATATCTTGAATCTAATGATGTAATACTGAAAGTCTTCAATGCTTTCGGAAAGCCTTCCGGGAAAATAAAGAAAATATATCTAAATGTCGAGGAACTAAGGGCTACTCAGTTATATATATTGCTCAACTGCGACAAGGATGAAGTGGAGAAGCTCGAGAGGTAAGTAACTAATACGTCCATATTTACGTCATCTATGCATGTAATAGTATCCAATATTATTATTACACTAATTGGTATATGTGTTGTTATTTTTAGCACATTTAATGATGAGGTGAGGTCGAGTAGACAGTACATAATGGATGAAGAATTGGAATAGGAAATGAGACGTCATTTTCCTTCATGGTTGAGTGCATATGTAAGATGACGCAGTAATTACTTCTCGTATATGCACTTTGCACAGTAATTAACGGAACGTTGAATTTAATTTCTTATCTTGTGGTATTTAGGTCGATCGTCCAGACGCAATACTATAGAATGAGTCTATTAGAACTCTAGCCAAGGGGCCCATTTATTTCGTCAAAATATGGCCAAGCTATTGTGTGAATGGGTTTAGGTTCAAGTCAACAAATGCTCGGATCAGAGAACTTTCCAAATCTTGATTCAACCAAAAATAGTTGTTTGTGTATCCGATCTACAAACTATAAAGATATAGATCCGGGGAACGATTTCTATGACGTCTTACAGGAGATTATGGAGTTGACATATAACTACGTCATAGAGCTGGCTAAGATCGTGTTGTTCAGGTGCTGGCTAAGATCGTGTTGTTCAGGTGTGATTGGTTCGATCCGATCCAAGATCAAGGTTGAAAAATTGACAAGCGTGGTCTTGTAGATATTAACTACCACCATCGATATCAAGGATACGAACCATTTGTCCTAGCAAGTCAGGCTCAACTAGTTTACTTCACTACTTATCCTAAACGGAGAACAACTAGGTTGGACTGGTGGACAATATGTAAGACTAAAGCTAGAAATACCTACGATGTTGACGAAATAGCTTATCAGGAGGATGAGCTACCTCTCGTACCAAATGCAGTTGACATGGACACAACGAAAGTTCCATATTACACGTCTAATCATGTAGAAGAGGTAGAAGTATCCGAAGAGGAAAACAAAGTAGATGAATTAGCGAAGATGAGGAGGAAGAGGAAGATGAGGACACGGAGGACGAAGAGGATAAATTTTCAGAAGATGATTGAAAGTAAAATAAAATATAAAATATGTTTAACCACTAATTAATCTCCATACAACAATGAATCTTCCACATTACACGTCTAATACTGTCATTTTGCTTAATCCCTAATTAGTCTCTATGTTTCCATCAATCTATCCTGATAGCACCTATGACCCGAGCATGTCGCTTGAGAGAGGCACAGATGGCTGATGAGGAGGTAGTGGTACCTCCTGCTACTAAGGCGGTAGTGCTTCCTCCTACTGCTGAGGAGGTAGTAGTACCTAAAGCAGAGATGAAGGTCAAGGAAGAACTTCCTCCTACTATTAAGGAGGAAGTGATTCCTAAAGTCGAGATAGCTGTGAAGGAGGTGGTGGCACCAGAAGGCAGTTACACCAGGAGTTCTAGTCATCCACCTCCTACAGATATTGATTTTTCTGGCATGGATCTTACTTATGCGCAGTGGCTGAGGAGGGAGATCTCTCTGCGCCTGCGTAGAGGGTAGAGCAGTATGATATAACTTTTGATCGAATTTTTTTCCGGTAAACTTATTTCTAGATTAGACTTGGATGTTTTTACAACTCTTGATGTTTCTTATTTTCTAGACATGGTTATTATCTAGACTTGGATATTTTTGGATGTTATTATCTAGACTTGGTTATTATCTAAAAATTCAACGGAGGGTTGCTCCGGGTCTATTTTTATGAACTGTGATATGTTAAATACATGGTTATTATCTAGAAATTTAACGGAGGGTTGCTCCGGGTCTATTTTTATAAACTGTGATATATTAAATGTATAGTTATTATCTTGTAGATATCTACTTCTATCAGGTATGGCAGGACTCAGATGATCGTACCACCGTAGCGGTAGAGTATCCCGTGGAGGTAGAGGTTCCACCGGTGGACAAAGTGGTACTCCGTTAGTGGATGACGGTGTCGGTCCCTCGTCTCCTAGTACTCCAGTGTACCAGCCACTCAGATCTCAGTCTACGTCGACGGTACGCGGCAGTACTCTTGGGACAGACAGTTCCAGGTCTGAACCTATCCCGTCCAGCAGCGTTCCTCCTGCAGACGGTACTATAGAGACAGAGGAGAGGGTGGAGGAGGTCGCACCTACGCCGTCTCTATATGATCCGAGCGATCCCCCATGCGCCCCTCCGGATGAGACGAGGATGGAGATTTGGTCCAACGGGCCAACAAAGTAAGTTAATTAGTTAACATTTATATATACTTATATCTATATATTCATGAATTTAATTATCGTTGTGTAGATATCGTCCCCCGTCAGTTCAGAGGGCATTGGGGCTATTTCTGATGTCCAACTACGGGGGCCTTGGATCAACTACTCGGATGCCTCGGACGAGAGGAAGACATTCTGGTTTACCCACTTCAAGGTAACTAAAGTATATTGCTTTTAGTATAAATCATCTTTTATGCATATTATATAACTAACTAATTTAATTTTTGTAGAAAATATATTTTTATCCAACACACCGGGCTGAGAAGATGGAGAAGCAATTCTCTGTCGTTGTCGCCAAGTTGATCCGGGATGCGATCGACGACCAGAAGGCTCGAGACCGTTCCGAAAAAGGGATCCAAGATTGGATCACGCCTGAGCAGTGGACTGCCTCGATTCCTATGACGAAATATTTTCGTCGTCTGGTACGTGTTTTACTGTAATATATTATTTTAAAAAATATGCAAATATATCCATAGATGTGGAACAACTAGGTTGGTAGTAAATATTATGCTTATCGAGATTCGTACTTTTCTAGGATGAGTATCTTAGGCTGGAGCGTGAGCTTACTAGTGCATCTGCGGAGGGAGGGGCTGGTAATTCCTCGCAGCACCCTCCGGCTCGGACGATGGACGAGCTCTGGATGACCGCCGTTGGTAGTCTTCAGAGGGGTACGTACTACTGTACGGGATCCTACGGTACCTTTGTGGCGACACAGTCATCCAGAGCCTCCTCTGCCAGTGTGCATTCCCCACAGCCCTCAGAGGAGTCGGTCCGAGTGGGGAAACTCTGTCGCCAGCTTACTGAGCTGCGTGACGAGCTGTTGCGGAGGATGGAGGAGCAGCCCCAGTCTCAGCTGTAGACGGACGATGTGGCCCTCACCGTACGATTTGATATGCTCGAGCGCACCATTAGGGAGACGGGCGAGAGGACGGATCGTGCCATTTAGGCGGTGCAAGAGAGGATGGATCTTGCCGTTCATGCGTTGCACGAGACGCAGGCGGCCATTGGCGAGCAGGTTTCGAGGCTGGCGGCTGTTATGGATTCCACCAACTCCAGACTGCTGGCCATGGAGCAGACACTTCCTAGTCGTGCTTCGGCATCCACACCGACTGCAGCGGCTCCACTACCTCCTCTTCCTCCTACTGATGGGTCGTCACCGGTGATGCTGACCCCGAGCAGTATAGGTTCCTGGTGTCCCAGGTGCAGGCACTGCCTACTCCTCCTCCTCCTCCTCCTCCTCCTCATCCTGACCAGGCGTAGTCCTTTATTGGACTTGTTTTCATTTGTTGTGTTGGTGACCCATTGTTGGGTCTTTATGTATTTGTTGGTGACCCATTTTTGGGTCTTTATGTATTTATTTTATCCCGGATATGACTATTTGTGTTATGTTTTGTTGAATATTATCGGACACACTTTTTATAACCGTTTGGTAGTGGATTTGTATCCACCGGCTATTTTTTGTCTTTCTGATTGTTCGATTCTATTTATTTGATTATTGGTAGTGCATTATAATTATTTCTCTCTATATTGGTTTACCGGTGTTGAGTGTTCCACCGAAGGGGTCGGCGAACCCAGGAAATTCTACGGAGGGTTGCTCCGGGTCTATTGTTTGCAAACTGAAATTCTAAATACAGGTACAATATTTTTAATGTAACTATTATTTATGTGAAATGCATATTGCATTCTATTTTTTTAATTTGGAATTAGCGACGTTTAGCGACGCTTAGCGACGGTCAGCGACGCATACATATGTCGCTAGAACATCGCAAAACTGAGAATCAAAACGTCGCTAATCGTCGCAGAACGTCGCAGATACGTTGACGTGGCAAACTGTACAGGTCAGCAAATCTAGTATCCGAACGTCGGTATTCAAGTATCGTAACGTCGCAAAAATGACGACATGACAACCAATAAATTGCCAGATATAGAGTCGGAAAACGTCGTTAATCTCTGACTGTAACATCGCTAAAACCTGAATGGACAGCGACAATCAGCAACGAAATGTTACGTCGCTAATTAGCAATATTTTTGTCGGTAAACGTCGCTAAAACTAGCGACATCGAGCGTCGCCGAATGACGTCGCTATAGCGACGAATAACGACGTTTTACAAGTTAGCGACCATGAATAACGCGACATGCCCGAAACATTGCTAAAAAATCGGTCAGAAGTTAGCGACATTTTTTGCAGTTTAGTGACGTTAGGTATCGCTAATATGAGATATTTTGGTAGTGACAGAGAATATTCATTCTCCTGTATTTTATGGCCAGTTGAAACTTTGGAGGGCTATAACTTTTGACTGTGAGGTCGAAACGAGGCCCGGTTTGTCGCAAAATGAGCATATTTTCGAGGAGCCTGAGATAAACTGCCCCACCATTTGTCGGCCTTCTAAAATTTTAGAATCGCAAAAAAAATAATATTTAGACCTCTATTTTAACATTTTTACCATTTGTCGGCCTTTCCGAAATTTTTCGACAAATTTTTGTAGAAAGATTTGAAGATTTTGGAGGAGAAAATCTATATTCGAAACTGAACGGCGTATGAAAGAAGATCAGGAAGTATCGAAACGTTTTTTTTAAGAGTAGGATTCGAAAATATTTTTAATAAATTAGAAAGACAAAAAAGTCATTCATAACCCCATTTATATATTTTTTTGCTAATTCTGGACACGCGATAAAATATTATTTTACGATAAATTTTACATAAAACTTACAATTTTTGAACATTTCATAAATTTTCAAAAAAAAAAAAAAAAAAAAAAAAAAAAGAAGAGAAGAAAACGAACTCCCATTAGAAAGAGCACATATGTCACCACCTTTATTCACAACAAATTCAACAAAACATGCTACATAAGAAGCAACAAAGAGAACTAATACATCAAATTACGTACTGCTAGTAACTTACACTGCAACTAGAACAACTCAAATACACAAACCACAAGCTACTCCTCCCTCCTCCCCTTCTCCTCCTCCTCCTCTCCCCTCCCCCTCGTCTCCTCCTCCGGCCTCGGCCACGTCGGCAGCACGACGCTCTCGTTCTGCGCCCTCAAGAACCTCTCCAACACCTTCCTACCGACCCCCATCCCGGCCGCCAGCTCCTCCCCCATCATCGCCCTCAGCACCGAGCTCGCCCCTGCCAGGAACTGGGGATGGTTGTCCCGCGCCGAAGTCGTGAACCCGAACAGCTCCATCGGCCCTCCCCTCGCCGCAATCTGGCAGAACGGGAAGAACCTGGGCACCCAGAACGCGTCCCCTTCGCCCACCTCCGCACTCATCGCCAAGGTCCCGTTCGGATACACGACCTGCACCGTGCCTGCGCCGCTCAGGACGACGCCATACTCCGCAGCACGGGGGTTGACATGGGGGGCGAGCATGGAGCCGGCGGTGAGGTTGACGAGGAAGAGCCCGATGTCAGAGTGCTTCAAGGGGTGGTAGTCGCGCTCGTCGAGGGCGAGGGTCCACCCGTAGCGGTTGCGGTAGTCAGGATCGCGGTCGTAGAGGTTGTACGAGTCGGGAGCGCGGACCGGACCAGACGACTTCTTGTTGCCGACTGCTTGGTCTTGGTGGTCATAACCTAGCATTAAGCTGAAGAACCTACGAATTGCCCACGGTTCATCTTCATCTTCTTCTTGTTCCATCTTCGGTGCTACGTCGACATTGGAGTAGTGCTTCAAGAGACTGCGAGACGGTTCGACTGTCGTCGTGTCGTTCATGTAGATTATAGCACCGTCGGCGGTGCGACCTTCGGTGATGGCACTGACTTCGTCGATCGTCGAATTGAATGCTGCGGTGCGGACTCGGATGTCGAATCCGGCTAGCACCGACTTGGGATGAAATCCACCTCCAAGGAAGAACGACTACAATCAAAATGCACAATTTTTTTTAGTAACGAACTTACTCTGGTGTGAGTACGCAAGAAAAATGATATTTAGTCCGCGGTCTGTGACGTCTCGCAATCACATTGACCTCCCCTATATATTTGTTTAGAAAAAATTTTATCCAATGGAGCGCTGACAAGTAACCTACTGTTGCTGCGTTTTCGAACGAAATTAAAGGAAGTCAGTTTGGTTGGTTGACCTGAAAGGGTGGTTGAGACCAGTCCCAACCATAGTCCGATGCCGGGATTATGCTGCATATGATGTGCAGCCTCTGGCCCTTCCCGGTGTTGACGATGTAGAAGGCGGAGCCGGCAGGGACGCGGTTGATGTCCCCCATCTTCAGCTGCTTCTCCACCATCCCGTCCTTGTGGATGAAGCCGAGCTTGGCGTCTCCTCTGCGGACGAAGAGGACGAGGTCGGCGTCGACGTACTGGGGGACGAAGAGGGTGCTGGGCTCCATGGCGATGAAGCCGATGTGCATGTGTCTGCCCCTCGCGACACGGACCTCGCCTCCGTCCGTCTTGACCAGCTGCTCTGATTTATACATCAAGAACCTCCGCTCTCCGCCGCCGCCGCCCGGAACTTGTCCCGGTTCATTCTGGTATGCTGAAACTGACACTGACGATAAGAAGATTAGAAGTACTGCCAAGACCATCGTCGGAGCCGTCAAGTTCATCATCACCATGTACAACTCTCTTCCGTTCTCTCTTCCGTTGCTGGTGGTGGTTGGAGTTGAGGGGAAGTGGACTTGCGAGGCTTATGTAAGTGGGGGAGTGGAGGGGGTGAAGTGGCACGTGTGGTGCATGCATGGCAGGTAGTGGAGCTACGTGGGGAAGAAGCGGAAGGAAGAGGTGGAGGGGGAAATTTTGGGGTGGCACGTGTGGTTCATGCAACGCTGGTAGTGGACATAGTTTACTTGTCATGGACAAACAAGTTTGAATCCTTTTAGTTACCAAAGATATCTGTTTCGCTGTCAAGATTGCTTGGCGTTTGGGCAATCTCACATAGTATAGGTTAGATTTTATTGTTTAAATTGTAATATACTAGATGATAATATTAATTAGAAATTGGATTGACAAAAAAATGTTATACTTTTAGTAGATGAGATGGAAAATATATGGAGAGTATTATGTATATTTTAGATTAAAACCAAATTTAACTCAAAATATTATAAAATAGAAAAATAAGTCTATCATATATTATAGATTATTCAAATTCAAATCCTAATTATATCCTTACTAACCAACCAATACCCATCCTATTTACTTATATCTTTGATGCCATATCCTTTTTACTCAATTTAGGAATGACCATTTGATAGCCCCTTTTCTAAACTCGATTTAAAACCAACCGTAGCTCGTGCCTTAAACACCAAGTCCGTACATTGTGCCTTAAGCCAACCGTGTTCTACGCAACACTACCGTCCGAGTCGTACTTTATATGACGGGCCTTGAGATCGTGGGACTTCGTGGCTATACCCAGCCGTAGAACTCGTGGGACCGTGCTTGCTACTACTCCGATAGCCTAACATGACTTGCCTAACTTAACTTTGCAACAACTTGACGAGCAAAGGCTGCGTCAAGCTTTGCCTTGATGGAACGTACCGTGCACGCGTTCGACTTTGAACGACCGAGTCATTTGGGTGCCTAGACATATGACACAAGTCGTGCACTATAACTTTAACCCGTGGGGCGAGCAAAGGCTATGCCAAGCCTTGCATCGTGGAAGCGTGCATGCTTTATCGAGCATTTACGCGGGCGTCGCCTATGACTTAGGCTAACTCTTTGCTTTGCGGTGAATACCAACTTTCCTTCTCCCAAGCCACGGGACGAAGGATCGAGTGTCATTTTCAAAGCACGCTGTGCACCAACTCTAAGACAGCCATTGGACCTTTCCATATTCTAACTCATTTTGACCCGTCGGGATTATTCCCTTATCTATGTGAATTCGTCTCTTTTATTATCAAGCCTACTTGTGCAAGTTAAAAACATGCGATTTATTATGTGAAGACTAAGATGAGGCAAGTTCACCGAAACTATCCCACCTGAGCGAACGGTCGCCTCGACCGAGCGATGTCTTCGAGCAGCCGTTGCAAGGCTAAGTCCGAACGCCGTTAGCGTTCCGATTCCTCCGATTGACTGAGCGGGAGACGGGGCACTACACTTTGTGCCTCCACCCTCACCTCATATAAATAAGATGAAAAACCTAATTTTTGGGTTAGAAAATCCTAAAAGTAGTCCACCATCAGATCTGGTCGTCCACCAACAACCAACGGTGCATATTATATCCCATCACCAATTATGGACGTCCAAATATGGTCAAATTAAATATTTGATACAAATTTGTAAATCTAATTAAATCAGATATTTAATGTAGATTTTCAAATCATATCAAATTAAATCTTTTACCATATTTGGGCTCCAAAATTTGCTCTTACCAAATTCAGACTGGACCCCAACATATCTATCATGTCCAACTTGCAGACGAGAAAGTCATAGTTAAGTTTGAACGATTCCTATGTGAGAATACCAGCTATTTGTTGTGTTATTGATACGAAAGGCATACAAATAACGCATGTTTCAAGCTTCTTGTTTATGAAGTGTCGGTCAACTTTAACATCTTCGTTCTGTCATATTGGATTGGATTATGTGCAATGATAATCAATACCTTGTTGTCACAATACAACTTCATAGACATGGTTATATCTCAATTTAGCTCATTTAAAACTTGTTTTAGCCATAGTAATTCACGTACTCCATGAGCCATCGATCTGTATTATATGTTTCTGCATTACTTCGAACAATTATACTTTGTTTATTGTTTCTTCAGGTCACTAAATTTTTTCATGCATAAGTACAATATACTGATGTCGATTTCCTATTTGTACCCGAGTAAGTTCAATTTGTATCTGTATACGCCTCAATACTTTATTGTTCATTCTTTTTGAAGAATATACCATTTCATGGAGTGCTTTTCAAATATCTCTAAATTCGGTATACAGCTTCAAGATGTTCTTCATGAGGAGAGTGCATAAACTGGCTTACAAGGCATACTGCAAACACGATATCAGGTCGAGTGTGTGACAAGTAGATCAGTTTTCCAACGAGCCTTTGGAACCAAAATGTGTCCAATGAATTATATTTAAAATTTCCAAGTTTCTGATTCAATTGGAGTATCTGCACGACGACAACTAGCAATTCCATTTTCTTTGAGAATATCAGTAACATATTTCCTTTGTGACACCAATTTTCCTTTTTCTGATTGACCTACTTCCATTTCAAAAAAAATACCTTAGTGAATCCAGGTCTTTGATTACAAACTTTGAGACAAAACACATTTTCAGTCTTTCCATCTCAGGCACATCATCTCCCGTCGGAATAATGTCGTCCACATAAACTATAAGACAACTATTTTTTGCTAGACGAAGGTTTGGTGAACATACTTTGATCGTTCTGCCCATGTACATAGCCTTGGCTCTTCACAGAATGTGTGAATTTTCGAACCAGGTCCTTGGTGACTGTTTTATTCAATACAAAGATTTTTTTAGTCTGTAAACCCTTGACCCCAAACCTTTTATCAAAGTCCAGCGGCAGATCCATGTAAACTTATTCCTCCAAGTCTCTATTAAGGAATGTATTCTTCATATCCATTTGTTGTAGAGGCCAGTCAAGATTGGTTACAATTGATAAGATTACTCTGACTTTGTTTAGCTTTGCTACAGGTGCAAAGGTCTCAAGATAATCAAATATCGTATGTTTGAGTGAAATCTTTAGTAACCAAACGAGCCTTGTATATTTTCAGTAACCCATCTGACTTGTACTTAGTCGTGAACACTCATTTGCATCCAACTATCTTCTTCTCCTCTGGCAGATCCACTTCTTCCCATGTTTTTTTTCCAAGTGCCCTCATCTCCTCAAGAATAGCCTCCTACTCGGAAACCTGTAGAGCGGCTTGTTATATGTTCGATTGCTCCATAGTCAATGATTCAAGAAGTATTTTGAGCTAAGAAGAACAGTAATGAAGTTACCTTTCTGAGCCAAATAATAAGAAGGCTTTACAGAGATTTTTGGATATTGTAAAAGTTTGTACAAGTGTTCTAGTTGTTCCTTTATTAAAGCAGACACTTCTGAGTTGACTTGTTGCAACTGATTTTCTTCATGGTAGACTTGGAATGCCGTGTTTTCATTTTCCGGCTTCTCACTCTAGTTTACATGTTTCCTAATAGATTTTCCAACATGTTTCCTATGTGTGTTATGGCTTCTTAAGGGTTTCTTCTTACTCTCACCTTCGAATTCGAAGTTTCTTGATCTAATGGAAGAAGATGTCTCGGCTTATGGAAGAGGCGTGGGTTCTCGTGTTTTCAGCATTAGTCTCCTCCTTGTGTTTCCCTTCTAATCTCATAGAAAGCCTCTCGAAGAGAGAGCAAGGTTTATTTCCAAGAATTAGAGCCCAGACTTCATCTAGTTCTCGATTGAGATTAGTCAAGAAGGGATAGGCACGATCATTTTTTTCTTCTTTTCATAACCTTCACAATATTTTCTTCTATATTATTGACTAGTGGATAACCCGTGCCATAATGGCACGGACACGAAGAGTTTTTTTTTTTTTTTTACAATGTAGACCTGTTACATTCATACTCTCAAAGTCTCAGTTGATAAGAATATAAGTGTTCAGTTGATAAGAGTGTAAGTGTCATGCATTGTAAGTTTGAGTACCAAAAATTGTTTGAACTCATCGTGACCGTTTAGTCGAATATACAGCTAACACATCATGTGTTCTAAGTGTCATCAATTAACACAAACTGAACATCAATTGACAACCAAATGAGTCATGAATAGACACTGCATTAATGTACGCAGCAAAGAATATTAATATGATTACCTGCAGTTTATAACAGAATTTTCGGATACATCATATTAATAAGAGTGTAAGAATTAATAAAAATAAACAAAAGAAAAGAAAAAAATTAAAAAGGAAAAGGAAAAGGAAACAAAAGAAAAGCCAACTTAAGCAATCCCCAACTTGTGTGTGTGTGTGTGTGTGTATATATATATATATATATATATATATATATATATATATATATATAAATGGCGTTAGGGTTTGCGGGAGGAGGCGAACCAGGCGATCCTGGGCCAAAGTCTGCGGCGGCCGCAGATAATTACTCGCGGGAGGAGACGGATGCTTCCGAAGGTGGGCGAGAGACCGGCGGGGGCTGGACCACGGTCGACCGCCGCCGGAGGAACTATCCAATGGAGAGGAAAGGGAAAGCAATGACCAACTACTATCCCGCATGGGTTGCTCCCCACGGATCAAGGGTGGAAGGAAGACGATGGGGGGATCAAAGGCAGCGAAAGGATCCTCAACCAATCGGGAATAGAAAGGACGGGGGATCGTCGTCGATACTAAAGAACGGCGGGCACTTCGTGCAGAAGAGGAATATAAGCGGGGCACTGACTGAAAAGCTCGATGCAAGGGAGAAGGAGACTAACCTGGAGAGCAGGAGAGGCAAGCAACCGGAAGTAGGGGGCCCCAGAACGAAACCAGTCTCATGGGTGGACATCTGTCGTCCTGCCCCGGTGCAGGAAGAGGTGGATTTGCAATATGTGGAGCCCAGCGTTATTAATGGGACGAAGGTGGCTGAGATAACCAATGAGGATATCCAGGAGACGACAGAATACTGGAAGAGCACGCTCGTCTTATATGTGATGGGGAATAAGCCTTTCTATGGCCAGCTTAAGGCTTACGCATTGAGAGTATGGCGTCCAAAAGGCGATATGGAAATTTTCTCGCGGGGAAAACGGATTCTATTTTATCAAGTTTGCATTAGAAGAGGATCTGATCCGGATACTGGAAGGGGGACCATGGACGTTTGATGGACGCCTTGTTGTACTCAAAAGATGGTTGCCGGCTTCAAACTTTGAGAAAGACAGGTTGACTGCGGTACCAATATGGATCCGGTTACCTTGGCTTTCACCTCAGCTATGGAGTATCCCATCCATAATGAAGTTGGCTAGCATGGTGGGTAAACCTCTCCGGACCGATATCCTCACAGCGAGAAGACAGCGGCTCTCCTATGCTCGGGTATTCATTGAAATAACGGCCAATGATTGTCTCCCGAGGAAAATCGATATTGTCCTTCCTAATGGAAACTGGCTTCAGCAGGATGTGGAGTATGAATGGGTTCCTCCCTCGTGTGAGTTATGTAAATGTTTTGGACATACCAAGGTGAATTGTTGTGATACAGAACACCAAGAGACTCCCTCTGGGGAGGCGGAGGAGGAGAACAGAGGAGACCCAACAGCTGCTCGAGTAGGTTCTCAAGGGGATTTGGTGCTTCCTGCTGGCTCCCAGAATGAATACCCGAAGGATCATAATTCCATGGTAGACATGGATACTGCTGACATTGCAGCGCCTAACTCTTCAATCCTGGGTAAGAGAAACGGACCTGAGGGGGTTTCCAGTGGCATAACAAGGAACATGGAGGATTCATTAGCTATGGTGTTAGCTCCAAACCACAACGAATTTCGACCGAGAGGATTGGAGACAGAGGCACAGGGGGATGAAGTGGAAGTAATGGACGAGTCGAGCCACAAGTCGAGAAGAAGAGATGAGCCATCGGAGTGTTCCCAAGGAGGACAGCGGAGGACCCATAACGATAGTGGGGAAGGGCTCACAAGAGACAACCCAAAGTGGCAGGCCTTGTTGGCTGAGAAACAGGCCAGAGATGAAAGTTTCGAACAAGAAACACAGATGGAGATGCAAATGGTAGAATACGGTAGTTCCCCGACTTGTCCTAGGGAGAACGACCGGAGTGGTGTGGACAACAATCAACGTTGCTAGATGACGGTTCTCTCATGGAACGTTCGCGGAGCGAACTCCATAGGGAAGTGGAGAGAGATACAAGAGAGGGTGAAGATTAACAATTGCGACATTGTCGCAATTTTGGAAAGTAAAATAAAGTCTGCGGGCAAGCTTAGCAGTCGGGTACCTCATCATTGGGCGTCGACACATAATCTTCATCTATGTGAGATGGCTCGTGTATGGGTGCTCTGGGATACCCGTGTCTGGACGGGACAGGTTAAATTTATGTCTGAACAACTTATCACTGTGGAACTGACCAATAAAGGTGGATTTAAAATGTGGGTCGGGGCAGTCTACGGGCACAACGACCGTCGTCGCAGATTCCAGCTATGGAAGGATCTTATTCAGGTCGCTGCGGAGGTGGGTGATCACATTCCTATTATTCTCAGTGGGGACTTCAACGCCATCTTGACAGAAGACGAGAAAATGGGAGGGAGACAGGTACCTGCTTCCATCCTGGCTGATTTTCAAGACTGTCTATTGGCTTCGGGACTCACATGCTTGGAGAGAACGGGACACATATGGACGTGGGATAATAGCTCGGTGGAAGGTCGCATATGCTGTCAGCTAGACAGGGCTCTGTGTAACTATAAATGGCTAGAAATTTTCCCTCATAGCAAGGCGGAAGGATTGCACAAAGGCTCAAGTGACCACGCGCCAATATTAATCAGATTAGTTGATGTCCAACGAGTGAAGAGATCTCCCTTCCGGTTTTGCAATGCTTGGCCTCACCAGGAGGGGTACAAAGAAGCAGTAGCATCTGGTATGTGTAATGTCAAGACAGGTACGCGTCAGTATGTTTTTGTGCATTTACTTAAATCAATCAAGTATGCTTTAAAATCATGGAACAAGGATCGCCCAAAGCCGCGGGTCGAAGCCCTGGAGAATGAGCTGAAGCTCGTCCAGGACGAACTCCAGAAGGATCCTATGAACGGTAATTTAGCAGAAAGCGAAGTAAATCTCCAGGAGGCCGCCCGAAAATGCAGGTTTACTGAGGAAGTCCAATTGCAACAAAGAGCTAAATGCTCATGGCTTCGCGACGGAGATAGATGTACGAAATTCTTTCATGCAACCATCCGAGCACGTCAAAATCGTAACTCGGTTGGCCACATTTTAGGAGCTGATGGTTCCAGTTTGACGGAGGAGAAGGATATTGCTACGGAGGCTATTCGGTTCTACAGGGACCTTTACAACCAAGACCAGATCAGGTTGCACTTCCCCGAGCTCACATGTAAGAGGGTGGTTACGGAGGCGGGAAATGCCAGCCTCCAAAAGGATATCTCCGTAGAAGAAATTGAAGCCATTGTCTTTAAGGCTGACCCCAATAAGGCGCCTGGGCCCGACGGGTTTAACTCAGCTTTCTACAAACAACATTGGGGTCTTCTCCGACAGCATGTATTACAGGTGGTACAGGAGTTCTTCTGTACAGGGCGACTGCTCAAGCAATTGAATCATACGTTCTTATGCTTGATCCCGAAGATGGAGGGAGCTCACTCGCTGGGGGATTTTCGTCCGATTTCCTGTTGCAATTTTATATATAAAATTATTACGCATATTATGTGTGCTCGCATGCAGGATATTATGCAGGAGTTGATCTCTCACAATCAGGCGGCTTTTATAAAAGGCCGCTCCATAGCGGATAATTGTCTATTAGCTCATGAGCTGATCAGAGATTTTAACAAGACAGGAGGAGGAAAGGATGCATCAAGCTCGACCTTCGAAAGGCATATGACACGGTGAGTAGAGAATTCGTTTGCAGCATGCTCAGTAATATGGGCTTCTCAGAGTGGTGGGTGGACCGCGTCAAGGAGTGCATATCTTCGCCCACGTTCTCAGTCCTGATCCGCGGACAACCACATGGCTTCTTCGGGAGCAATCGGGGCTTGCGCCAGGGAGATCCACTATCTCCGTATCTATTCACCATAGTTATGGAGTACTATACGTGTATGATGGATATTGCAGTCCATAGAGGGCAAATCACGCCTCTTTTTCGTCGTGTTGATCCGGTGATTTCTCATCTTATTTACGCAGATGATCTGCTTGTATTTATTGAGCCGACCAGGAGATCGATCGAGTCACTGAATCGGGTTATGCAGGAGTTTGGAAGACTCTCGGGGCTTCAACTAAACAGGGACAAGAGCCGGGTTTATTTTAGCAGAACTTGCAAGGATACTGTTATGTGGTCGAATCTTCTTCAAATTGAGAAGGGGCAGTTGCCGGTAAAGTACTTGGGGCTCCCGTTATCAGTATCATATGCTCGGGATGTTGATTGCCAAGGTCTCATTCAATATATTCAAAAAAGACTTGAGGGTTGGCAGTCGCAGATCCTATCCTTTGGTGGGAGAGTGGAACTTGTTCGGTCGATTATTCTGGCTATTACGGCATACTGGCTACAAGCCATTCATATCCCTGATAAGACTATCAAGAAAATCGAGACACTGTGTGCCAATTTCGTTTGGCGTGGTGGTTTACACCTTATCTCATGGAGCGAGCTGAGTCGGAGAAAGGAGGAAGGAGGAATAGGATTACTCTCCTTACGAGTGCTGAGGGACGTGGCGGTTCTGAAGTTGGCTTGGAAATTTTTGGTAGGAGACTCGCTTTGGTCGCGATGGATGAAGAATAAATACTTGCGGGGCTCTAACTTTTGGACTCTCAAGGTGGATAATAACTTCTCGGTGAACATGAAGAATATTCTGAAGGCTCGTCCGCGACTGAAGGGGATGATCAGGCGGGTCATCCACACAGGGGAGCAAACGAGCCTTTGGCTCGACCCCTGGCTCAACGGCCAGAGTTTCGTAGACCGTCTGGGCTGGCACGTCTTCGAGCTGATAGGTAGCGAAGACCGGGTAAGTACTTTACTAGATAATGGGGAGTGGAGCTTGGCAGCCAGGCCGGAAATGCAGGAGTTTGCTGGTGAAATAGCAGCGGTTCCTGTGGACCAGGTTGCTACCAGAGACCATTGGGTGTGGGATGATACCCTATTGCCAGACTTTGATAGCAAGAGAGTTTATGAGCGGATCAATCCTCACCTGCAGAAGGTAGAGTGGGCGGACCTGGTCTGGGCTAAGGATAGTGCACCTAAAATGAAGTTGTGTACCTACAAAGCTATACGAGACAGGTTGTTAACAAGGGACCGGCTTCTCCGATTTGGCGTTCAGATTGACAGTGCTATGTGTGTGTTATGCGAAGTGGAGGCGGAGTCGCGAGATCATCTGTTCTTTCAGTGCCCCATCTCTAGCCACATCTGGAGTTCTATTTGTGGTCGGGTTGGGATCAATGTTGGGTCGGGAGTGGGATTGATGGAGATAGTTGGAGAAATCCTTGCGCTAGAGACTCAAGCGAAAGAGAGGTTCTATCTGGCACGATCTTGGCTACTGTCAGTGGTGTGGCACGTGTGGCGGGAGCGAAATAGGAGAATCTTTGACGGGGCAGCAATATCCATTGCGGGTATCATCAACAATATCACTAGAGATGTGGAGTGCCTGTATAGTAAATAGTACGGTGAGATCTGAGTTGAGTAGGGTGGCTTGTAAGATAGACTGATTTCTTTTCATCAATAATATTTACCATTCTTCAAAAAAAAAAAAAAAAAATATATATATATATATATATATATATATATATATATATATATATATATATATATATATATATATATATATATATATATATATATTGTGTAAAAATATATATCTATTCTACTATATAATAGGAAAACTTAGATGGTGAAACTTTTGAATTCCGAAAATATCCTTACATACTTATACTAATTAAAAATAGTTTATTAATTTTAATAAGGACAACTTAGTAATTAGAAAGACTATCCTTTGGTCTTCCTAAAGAGTCTTCCTAAATTAATTAAGAAATATTAAAATACGTGCAAGGCACGTGCACATATGCTAGTATATATATATATATATATATATATATATATATATATATATATATATATATATATATATTGTGTAAGAGAGAGAGGGAGATATAGATAGTAAAAAAAAACGCAACGACAGCTATTCAAATTCTCTCTCGCTCTTTTCACCCGCGACCACCCGGTCATGTAAGAGAGAGAGAGAGGGGCAATTTAGTCCTTTCATCATCGTTGAACCAAAGCACATGGGTCGGACCAAAAAATTACTGTGCTTTATATTATAGATAACAAAGAAAAAACAAGAATATATAGGGAAACATGACAACACATATGTAATCTAATCTATTGATTTTAGTAACAGAAAAATAATCTTGATTCTAGTAACAAATAAACATAAAAGTAACATAAAGGAAAACGTTTAAAATAACCCAAAAAAACATAAAGTAACAGAAAAACAGAAGAAGAAAAATCTGAAACTAATGCCTAGAGATCATGAACTAATTTCTTGTTTTTTTGCCTAACTATCCAACAGTTACAACATTAGATTTAACTTAAGTATCACACACCAGTGTGGAAAAATAAAAAGACTACTTATGGAAATTATAAACACCTTTACATAACTTATTAGGATCATACATTGAATAATAATATACTTACTGCAGGGGAGTTAAGTGAGAGGAGTAGAGTCAATACATATAACCTTGCTTGGATTGGAGGGAGAGTTAAATGGAGTGTATTTTATAACTCTTGATTGGATTGAAGGTTTTGAGTGAGTGGAGAATTAATAAAAATATTATAGTTACCAAAATACCCTTATTACGTATGTCATAAAATTAAATTTGATTGAAATTTCAATTAAAACTTGTCAAAATATCTTCACAAATGAGGAAGATACGAAACAACATGTTGAAAGCATGAAAAAATGGAGAGAAAAAATTATGACATTTTATATGACAAATAAGGAATATTTATGACTTTTTAAACGAAATTCCTCTATCCCCTCGTTAACCCTCCGATTTGGAGGTTAAAAAAATAGACAAAAGAGGGTTAAACAAATCCCTGCTTAACCTTCTATAACCCTCCTTTTAAACTCTCACCCTCAAACCAAGCGTGATTTTTATTTTTCCTAACTTAACTTCTCCTCACTTAACTATCTTAACTCTCAATCCGAGCAGTCCCTAAAAGCCTGGATGAACCAGGCAAACTACTTTTATCTTGCATGATTTTATATTGAAAAGACAAACTTGTCAAAATGGTCATCAAAAAATGCTTTTAAATGATGTTACATTGATGATCACCCTTCAATAGTTTAGCTTGGTGCTACTAAAGTTCAAGTTTTATTAAAATTATATTACTTCATTCACATTTATATTCCCTATGGGATGTCCTCTTATCTGTTCTCAGAACGTGATTGCAAGAGCGATTCTAGTCCACCTCATGCAAGGGTTTCAAACTCCCATCTTAAGAATCCATCGGCACCTCCAATTGAAGCATTCAAAGGTTTCTACATAATTTATTATACCTGGAACACAGTATGTTGCATTATTAAAATACTAAATACCAATATTTATTTGTCACATTCTCTCAGAAAAAAGATTGGTCAATTAGGGCATGCATGGATACTAAATTCCACGGATTCGCTTTGGGATGAAAATCCATGGTAATTCACGTATTTTTCCAAGTATGAAAATTATGTAAGGCTTAATTTCAACTTGATATTCTCAACTATTCCAGTTTTTCTACTTGATACCTTAAAGTTAGATATGCATCAACTTGATACACTAAAAAAGTGGGGGGGGGGGGGGGCGCAGCCAGAGTTGGGAAGTGTTGGGTGGGAAAGGGGGGCAATTTCATCTTTTTTTTATCAAGTTTAAAATATGGCTTAATTGCACTTTGCTACCCTCAACTATTACCATTTTTTAACTTTGTACTCTAAACTATTTTTTGTAACAATTTGGTACCCAGATGTTATTTTGGACTAAAATGTCCCTACCCCGACCCCTAACCCTCCCCCCCTGCACGCTCCGGCCGCCCCCCCTGCTCACTCCGGCCCCCCCCCCCCCCCCCCCTGCTAGCTCCGCCCCCCCCCCCCCCCCCCCCCCTCCGCCCCCCACCCCCCCCCCCTGCTCACTCCGGCCGCCCGCCCGCCCCCGCCTCTCCCCTAGGCCGCGGCAGCACGGGAGGAGGGGGGCTGGGGAGGGAGGGCGGGGCGGGAGGCGGGGCAGGGGGTGGCCGAAGGTAGCAGGGGGGGGGGGGGTGGGGGGGGCGGGGGGGGCGGAGCTAGCAGGGGGGGTGTGGGGCGGCCAGAGCTAGCAGGGGGGGTGTCCGGAGTGGGGAAGGGGGTGGAGGGAAGGAAGAGGGAAGGGCATTTTCGGAATTTTTGAAAAATTAGGTATCAAGTTGAAAAAAAATAATAGTTGAGGTACCAATTTGTTACGAAAAAAAGTTTTTGGTATCAAGTTGAAAAGGCGAAATAGTTGAGGGTAGCAAAGTGCAATTAAGCCTTAAAATATTTGTTAGTTGATTGTATCTAGTTGTTGAAAAAAATAAGTTTAGGGTATCAAGTTAAAAAACTGAAATAGTTGAGGGATCAAGTTGAAATTTAGCCATTCATTAAATTCCGCGAGCAACCAAACTTCTGGGGAAAACAGAATGTTCGACAAATGCACAGGATTTGATTTGAGGCTATTAGTCATTGCACTTTTTGCATCAGTACAAGCAATTGTTTTACCATTTATAAATATTTGATATGAATTACAGGGAAGAACAATAAAGAACTTGATGAGGATAACAAAACCAACATCAGAGCCAGTTCAGTTCCTCGGCCTCGGGCTGTCTTGTCAAGTCCAGGTAACAAATTTCCTCTAGAATATTTGTTTTCTTCTTTCCCTCTAGTATATGTTGTAGAGAGTGGCTTAAAAAATATAATTTTTGTAAACATATCATATTAGCTCGTTCTCTTTCAGTAAAGAGCTCTTTTGTAGCATTTCTTAGTTCTTCCTTAAGTACATACTGTTGGAATTTCTTCAATAGTAGTTCGTTTGAAATCTGCAAATAAAAAAATAATTAAAATTGTTACCGGCCTCCGGAAAAGTCGTGCACGTAGCACTGCCCTAAAAGTTAGCTCGGGTCTATGTGCAGACTGAATCCGAACGTCCCTAGTGGTAAAATTCCCGCTCCACCGGAATCTCGTTGCCGCACACGACGTCGAGAGAATGATCCCGACTTAGCTCCGCCCAGAGCAACAATAGAGAACAGCAGTGATGTTGAGAGCACGAGAATTTGAGAGAGGAAAATAATTTCTGAGTGCAAAAAATGAAGGAATGAGACAAGATATATATAGGAATTTTTCAACGTAGGAGAATAATGACAGATTTAATGAGTCAATTAAAATAAACGTTACAGAACGTTTTTCAGCACAAGGTTCATTGAACCTGGATGGAATTTGAATAGTGAACGTTATGGAATTTAAAATTTGTAACGGTCACAATTTGTAGAAAAGAGCAAAAATCTTTTAGGGTCTCGGTCCGAACCCGAAGAGGAAATCGAATCGGCATTCGGCACCCGCAGATGTGGGCACGTAACCGCACCCGTTACGCGCGCCTAGTTATGCAGAGTTTTGATCCTTCTTTTGTTGGACATCTCTGGTTATGCAGAGTTTTGATCTTTTAGTTTTGGCACCTTGAATGTATATTTTACAGGATTACAGTTAAAGGTGTATTGTATCTCCATGATCAATAAGGTGACATGATAAAGGTAAACCAACACTTGCAAATGATTTCACAGAGGTCCATTGTGGCTCCCATGAACGGAGAAGCTCAAATTGATATATGTTAGTGATTCCATGTATCAGATCATGGTACGAGTCCAGGTGTATCGTATCTCTTCCAGGTTTCTGTAGAAAGTGCACCAACATAGAAGGTTGAAATCATGCGATAGTATTCTGTAGATCATCAGCCACTTCTCTCATCAGAATGAGGCCGAGTATCAGAGTATGGAACATTAAAAAAAAAAAGGTTCACAGAAGAGCCGACAAGAGTTTTATGACTAGTTGTCAACCTGGTGTCAATCCTCAATATTTTGTAGATCTCCAATAGCAATATGTACAGATCTCCAATAGCAATATGTACAGGAAAGGGCTTTGAAAAGTGATTACATGTGTGTGCATGACCTTGAGTGTAAATGTGTAGTCAGGGAGAGAATTATGGCATTGGTGTTGACTTATGCTTAATGTGTAGTCAGGGAGAGATCATAAATTAGACCATCTCCAATGGGGGTTTCTATCTTCCCTATTTCTATGGAAGAAATCCATTTTAGAAAAATTTCTCCCAATGGTGATTTCTATCTCCATTTCTATCCTAGTGGCAATGATGTAGGATAGAAACTTTCTAAGAGGGTTTCTACATGTAGAAACACTCATAGAAATTTTCCTATCTCTCATAACAATTATTATTGGGCCCCACACCATTAAATTGGTCCTTTTACTATGTGACACATATGATAGAAATGGAGAACCATTGGAGAGCATTTTTATATGTCTACAATTTCTATCTAGAAACTCTTCCAACTAGGATACAATTCTCCTTAAAGTACAATGTCAAGTAGGATAAGAACTCAATTTTAAAAATCACCATTGGAGATGGTCTTAGCAAAGAATCAAACACCACTTGCAACCTAGTGCAGTCTATCAAAAAGAAATACTGCTTACATTAGGATGTGCGTGTGGGACGACGAAGACAAGACCAGTGCGGACAAAATCCGGACGAAAAGTCCAAAGTGACATGACAACCGGCTAAAAATCGTGTACGGGAGGACACGATTTAACTAAGCCCGCACATGCTGGATTTAAATTTTTAAAAAAAAAGAGAGAATATGCCACGAGTGTCCTGAACAAAGATCCTTTAAGATGTTGAGACAACAGTACCATTCTTTCCAACATCACAAGAAGCAACCATCAAACGCCTACCTGATGCCTCGACAATGACAATACGACTTAAATCCTCCTGCACGCTCTCAATGATATAATAGTTGGAATAAATGCTTTCACAGGAAATTTGTTTTTTGTGGCTTCATCCTCCAGCACGCAAAACTCTTCATATAATATTAAATAATACTCAATATAACGTAATTAATCAGCCTAAGGTCAATCTAAGAGCCAATCCAGTTAAGCACACCTCCAGATGTCACATCAAATAAAAACAAAACAGTATCACTTAGATCAAAGTATCATCACTTACGTTCACTCGATGCCAATCCTGTGTGAACCAATAGTATCATTTAGATCAAAGTATTAGATTCTAGCAAATTTGAAGAAACAAAATTGTGCTCAGTACTTAAATTTTGCCAAATCAAAATCCATGGAACAGACGAATTGAAAAGGAAATGCTGCTACATGACAACAGAACCTTCCATCCAGACTACGATGTTGCTGCAGCAGTTCTCATCTTTGGAGCTGCCACAGTGCCTACAAAATGAGCAAAAATTAGTTAGCATAGTGCAGCACATCCTAAATAACAACAGAATTTGAGGAAATTGCACATTGTTATGATCAGTCAAATAGAGAATTGCAAAAAATATTAGTGATATATAGAACACCAAATTGAATCCTGCTGAGTGCTTTTAATTGAGGGTTTATCTTAATCAATTGTTTTATGTTATTAGTTTATCTGAAGTTAAGAAAACCAAGCCACGTTAACTGGCATACAGTAGAAGAATTAGTATGTCAAAAGCATAGATTGACTATGTTTGCTAATCTTTCATGCACTAAGGCGCTGTATGCAAAAAAAAGCATTGCCACATCTAACCATCAATAATCGCATAAATGTAGTAGCTAGCGAAATAGCTTCTAATAAGAAGGATAGCCAACAGCTGAGTGATGTAAAGTACTGGTCGCAAGCTAATAGCATTAGTGACCATTGCTGCGAGTTCTGAACTCAGAAGGGGAGAATCTACCTTCTCTGAAGTTACTCTTGAACCTCCGTGGCACGTTGCGAAGATACCTCATCCTTCCAGTGCCTGTCGTCTTCCTTCTAATGGCCTTCACACTCCAGTTATCTGTTTCATGATCATAATGGTAAATAGGAAATGGCTTAATAATTAGCTATAAGCAAAAGAAACAGAAAAGACATCATGCAACAAGGAGACAGTATAACCAAGTAACAAGTTGAAGAAAGCTTAACATGATTCAGCCATGGTAGGTGTGATAAAACAGACAACTCTGACAAAACATTGATCAACAGGAGACATGTCAAACCAGCAATCATCTATAGCTAATAAAAGAATCTGGCAATTGCACTATGAAGGGTGCAAGGATAGACCATAATGTGCCTCATGTCTCATGGTACTGAATTCTAATACTATCAACAAAGTAAAAAAAGGTTATGCACCAAGATGAATGAGAAATTGAAGAAAAATCTTAGTGCAGCCCATGGTACTGCGATCTAGAAACTATTGATGGAATACACTTATGCTTCATGATGCATACTTCGGCAGAATTGTTCAATTATTATCTAGAATCAAACTTTACCGTTGAAGGTACACAGGAGTCGAAAGCAATTGTGTGTAGCACAATAGGAACTGGATTTTGATATAGTTGTACTCAGGCCCCAATTAGAAGCCCAAGATATATCACAGATGGGATAAAATTTGTGAACAGAAGCACCAAAAGCAAAAGGAATATTAAACACTGATGCACGAAAGGTACAGTTCCATAAATAACAGGAAAGGAACCGTGCCTCATATAATCTTATTCAAGGGAAAGAAACTCAAAAAATAAATGGAGCTGCACGAATTACATGCATATCATCTGCAACACTAAGGTGAAAGGTTTACACGACCGTCACATGAACACCACATAACCCATACGAATACGAATACAGAAGCAAATGATGAAAAAGAATGGGAATAAGGTTAGTCATTTGTGGGCATGGTTGACAAAATCAAGAGGAATTACTCCATTGTTAGGTAATTTGAAAATACCAGGAAAAGAACACAGGGTAAAAGTGTAAGTTAGGGGAAACCAATCTATAGATTTAGTTAGTGTGCTGAGCTCCTAAAGATGATAACAAATGTCACGAACAAAATATCAGGCAACGATATAAATGCCGTATTCACACAAGATCACACGCATTCTATACTTCACAGATCGTGAACTGTATGAAACATAAAATAAAAAACAAAGCATATCTGTTCTACAAAAGAAGATTAAAACTGGCCATCAATGTCACACAGACTCACATCAACCATGTGATCTCCCAACTGTACCAAACTCTTAGACAAGGTAACATAAGAGAAGGGCTTCACATCGAGCATCAAAGTCCAGTTGATGATAGAACACAATCCAAGAAAATACAAAACATTATATATATATATATATATATATATATATATATATATATATATATAGGGGAGGGATATTGCACCAAACTTATTGCATCAATTATTGCACCAAACAATCTCAGCCACACATTTATTTCAATCATGTGGTTATAAAGCATGCTGACGTGGCAACAACTTTATGGAATGCTTTATAACCACATGATAGAAATAAATGTGTGGTTGAGATTGTTTGGTGCAACAATTGATGCAATAAGTTTGGTGCAATATCCCTTCCCATATATATAAGCATCAAAAAATTTATAAGTAAACTTAAGTTTGATCTTGACGCTACGTTATGTTAGGAGGTTAATCTGGATTTTGCAAATACCACATGGTTCCAAAATTTTATCTAAAATAGCAAATGGCATGTGGTGAGGATTAAATGTATATGAATACACTCATCAAGAAAAAGAACTCTTCAAACAAGTGGATCAATACAATGAAAAAGCACTCGACAAAACCATGACAGGACAGTAACATTCTAACATACAGAATATCAAGAAAATCATAAGAATGAAGTGGGAACTCCAAGATGTTGAAATGATAGCTAGTCATAAATAGGTGATTCTTTGGACACATAATACAAGGCCATGGAGCTAAAGATAACATTCGAACTGCAAATCAGACTGAAATAGTATATTTTGGGAATTCTGCGGATTTGAAGTCAGTATATACTTAATACTTCTGACGATATCGTGAAAGCCAAGGGTTATGAATTATTAAAATTTCTCATGTAGCATTGAAACTTCCTTGCAATGGAACAATAAAGAGGGGGTGCATGTTAAGGGTCAAAGAGGGTCAATTGAATAAGCATTCTTGTAAGGATAAACAGGGAAAAGGTTGTAAAATATGTTATGAATACAAAGATGTTGTCATAGCAACTAAATGACACAAAAACTTTTAAATGCTAGGATAGAACCTATGTTACAAGGACACAGGAAATGGTGTCCGTACCTGGATACATGTCCGTATCTTGCAACACAGGTCACTACTTAAGCGTACTTGTATGAAACTGTCTGATATCCCCTATCTTGTCCTTGTTGTATTTGTGCCCATGTTTGTGCAACATAGGACACAAAAAGACATTAATTTATTTTGCTTTACGTAGATTGATACTTCTCATTTAGGTAAGTAGCAGTTTAGAACATAGGCCTAGCAAGTGCAAAAGTATAATCAATGCCTAAACTTAAAACTACAAGTGTCCGAGCATCTATGTTGTATTAAGCGTGAGGCGAGGCGATGAGGCTGTCGCCTCGCTTAGTGGCGCTTAGTTAGCGCCTCGTATTTTTTTGCGACTACATGTAAAATACTCTATATAGTATATACACATAAATTTTAATATTTTTTTCATACAATCCTACTAGTATATGCATGAAGAACAATACCAATTATCAATCAAGCAAAGTAACAATATAAATACTAGAATCAAAATGCAAACTAAAAGCCACATAATGCATACATACCACATAGTCATCAAAATACCACCAAATATAAAAGTTCTCTAAAGTTCCTACTTAAAGTTTTCCAACTATCCAACTATGTAAATAACAAAAGATTCGGTTCAGATTATTAAAAAAATCAAAAAAAAATTAAAAAAAAATTAAAAAAAATCGTTAAGCGAGGCGCCTAAGGCGAGGCGCTACTAAGCGATGCATAAGCACGCTTAACCGCCGATCGCTTCTCTGGGACTAAAATTCATTAAGCAGGGCGCCCTAATTCTAAATCTCGCTTAAGCGGACGCTTTTCACAACATAGCCGAGCATCAAAAATTAAACGTGCAGTACCTTGATTGAAGTGTCCATGCAACATAGGTTCTAAAAAAAAGTGGATTTGCTATAAAAACTTATAGATTGAACTACTAAAGTTATGGGAATATCATTCTCTTTCACTGTTTGGAGTAACGTGAGTAATGTGTCATAGAGATCAATGTAATTCCTTATAGCAAATTATAATTATATAACAATACCTCATCGTCTAGACAAGACCATAGTTTGCATATACAATATGACCAATACCAATACGGTTTGGCATATTCCAATCTTATACCGACTGCTACACATATTGACTGATCCAGAAGTTGATTTTCCCAAACAAAATTGAACGAAATTTTTTTTTTTTTAAAGAAAGAAAAAAAGAGTGTCTAGGTAATGATTCACCGACAATGTTACAGTGTATCAAAATTATTCATTATTGATAAATTGTAGCCAGTGCCATTTGTTGAAGTTGTATATCTATAAATTCACAACATTTATCCCATGCTAATATTATTTCATTTAAAACTAATGAAAAGCAACATATAATATATAAAATTATGTCTACATGTATTAATATTATTCTAGCTTTTTAAAAAACTTTTCATCATTCTTGTCTTTCTTAAACGAATAACCCGTTACTCCGATCCGCAACAGCCAAAACTGCCATACCAACACTTGTAGGAAGGGTCCGAAATTGATCCCAATATTTCAAACCTTGATGTAGACTTTTTATAAGGGACTATGTTGCACGGACACGCACAAATACGGCCAAAAGCGACATGGACACGGCCAGACACATCGTTCAGAAAAAGCAACTCAAAAATTCACCTTCTGACATCTACATGGGAGAGAGAAGAGGGGTGGGGGGACCTCAAGATCATCATGAGGCCGTCTTCATCGGTTTTCAACCTACAGGTGTCACAGCTGATAGAATCCAACGAGAAAAGTGGAAAGCAAAAGAAAAAATAAAATATGGAGAGAGTATAGTCAGCCGTCTACTTATCATTTGTTACTTTTTACAGCTGTCAGTCTGATACTTTATACATTTCCTTTTTCTATAAATTGAGCTGTCAACATTTAGTAGTACAGCTGTCCACAATTAATTATTGCATGGACTTCTTTTATTTTTACTAGCTTCATTATGTTTTTTATATATTTATTTTCACAATAAGTTTCTAATATATAATATATAAAATAATATTTTGTCGTATCCCAGCGGTCTCCTAAAAAAATTTGAAATTTGTTCTCTCATGTACGTATATGTATTCGTGCAACATAGAGAGGGGAACTTAGAAGTTGATCCTTGGTTGAATAGCTAAATGGTTTGTCTACCTACCTTCCTGCCAAATCGTCAACGGGCCATCTAGGTTCTATGCATAGCCCTTATGCTCATAGCTACCTGGTTAGGAATTTGGTCAACAGAGGGTTGACCAAAAGAAAGGTCTGATGTCAAGTAGATCGATAGCCGGCCATAACTGTATCATTTCTTTTATTGAACATTCTTACACTCCATAGACAACCCAATTGATGGGAAAGACTCAGATGGTGATGATATTAAGCATTAATGTTACACATCAGGATATTTCAACTTCTAAGAGCAATATGCCATATGGTGTTCCAAGGTAACAGATTCAATCAGTAATCCCACTGTACAATTCAAGAGTAAACAATGAGTATAAATATATAACTCTTATCTATATTAGTTTTGTGCAAGCAAGCATTTTTAAATCTAATCTAACCCGTAATTTGTACTTTAGTCTACTTCATAGTCTAAATCTAACAACTTATTTTTAGTGAGATAGATTAACTAAATTATCTCAAGTATAATCATATCAACTATATTAACATGATTGAGTTTTACATTTAATTAGCTTTTAAACGAACTATAACAGCAATCCAAGGACGCATACCCAGAGAAACTAAGTTTCCCATTCACGACCCACATAACAAGCTACAGCAAGTATTTTAAATAGTAATGAGCCAAAATTAAATAAACTATAAAAATTAGTAAACCAAACCCAAGTTTCTTTAATTAATTAAAGAAAATAAATGAATTGAAAAAGGATGCAAGAGTGGTTTAGTTCCCCTCTGCATTTTATTAACTAATAAACAAATTATATACAAGAGGTTACTAAAAAAATTAACTAAAGTATCACATTAACATCATACAAGCAGCTTAACTCCCGTTAATCATAAATTTACATACAAAATAGGCAATTATCAGTATTACTCAAAATAATATTAGCTTTGCTTTGATGGCCCAAAAACACCATCACGCCATTAGAGTTTAATCACCAAACAAATATAAACTTTACATTTTTAACCAAAAAAAACATTAGCAAAACAACCAATTAAATCTCACACATCCAGATTTTTACAAAAAAAAAAAAAGCTAAAATTGCCCAAAAATTATGTCCCGTTTGTATGCATAACCAATAAGAAAAAAAATCCATCATAATGGAATAAAATCAGTATAAAAAAACACATTTTTCCGCTCAACCAACATCAAAATCGCTCCTTTATAGTAGATTTGCAATAAAAATAAATGAAGCTCACATTTGCGGATGCGAGCAGCCGGGAAGCCGCAGGATCCGCAGCGGCTCTTCTGGAGGTGGAAGCTCCGGCGACCGCAGCGGACGCAGAGCGTGTGAGTCTTGTTCCGGCGCTTCCCGAAGCTTCCGGTACCCTTGCCCTGCAAGAACACGGAGGAAAAAAATTAGGGTTAGGATTTGTGGAGGAAACTAGGGTTCAGGTTTTGGTGGGGAAAGTACCATCTTTGGAACGACGAGATGGAGACGACGGCGGCGGAAAAAAATAAGAGACCAGAAACCCTAGAACGCTCCCGGTGCTGATTTATATCGTGAAATTTTTTTTTAAAAAAACTCATGGGTTCCTGAAAGTTACAATATTGCCCCCACTTTGGATATACGGGCTATCGGGTTCATGCTATGATTCAGCCCAGCGTAGTTAAAACTTTTTTTTTTTTTGAAAATTCTAAAAATTTAAAATCGAAATCGAACCGAAACGAGTCAAAACCGAACCATTATTCGGTTAGAATATTTCTATTATCTAATGGATCAGGTATGAAATTAAAAATTTTGTTAAATTATACTAACAATTATTATTTGTTTATGTACACATTTGTTGTATTTTAAAGTTGTGTTCAAATTTGGACTAGTTGTTAAATTCTTAAAGTTGACTTCAAAATATATCTTCCACTAAATAATGAGGCTTCAAAACGGCTCAAAAGTGAGTCGTCTAAGCCGTCACTATATCACGGTCCATTTTATTTTAAAAAAATAAATTATGTAAAAAAATGTTGAAAAAAGTAAAAAATTTGTCAACATGGAGAATCAAACTCAACCAAACAAGAGAAATATATTGCACCTTAACCACATGAGTTAGAAGAGATATTTAACTACAATTGGATAATATACATATTATACGTTATTATACGTGCAAAGCACGTGCATTTACTAGTACATATAATTGTTTTTCAAAATATACACATTTTTAGTCAGGAAATATGCATATAACTAAGGGTATTTATATTACTGCGTACAAGTCTTATTCGATTTTCGATTTTAGATCGAAACCGAAACCTAAAACCAAAATCGAATAAGAAATTTGTGTATTTTCAAAAAGCGAAATTTTTTCAAGCTGAAGTGAATCTCTTATTTATTTCGGTTAGTTTCGATTTCCGGTCCAAAATCGAATAATACTCACACCTAGTTCATGCTTGATTAGGGTTTGGAATGTTTGAGAATGTTATATCATGGTTGTTTTCGTTTTTAAAAAAAAATTGTTTTAACATTGTTTAGTAACAACGATTTACTAAGAAACATCTCAAAAAAATAAATTTAATTGAGACAGCACTAGGAACAAAATTGTTGTCGAAAAGTTACTTATGTAACCATTTTTGTTTGAAAAGCAACACTTTTTCTACGTGGCCTGCAGGCCACGTGTCGCCAAGCCATTGGAGGGGGGCTGGTTTTGCGGGCGTGGGCTAGAGGCGTGCAGGGGGGCCAATGGGGGGGGGGGGGGGGGGGGGGTGTTTGGCACATCGGCATGCGGTCACCCCCCCCCCCCCCCCCCCCCCCCTTGCGAGCAACATAGGAATTTTCTTTTGAAAATATTTGCTTTGGGATTGTTGTTGTTTCCAAAAACAGCATAAATGTAATTTTTGATTGCAGGTAGAAAACTGTTGTCAAAAGTTGTTTTAAGATTGAACTAACTTTTCAAAAAGTATAGCCGACTGAACATGGATAGCCGAACTTCGACACTCCCTTTACATAATCATACTTACAAAAAGTCATTAGCAAAATTTGAATGATATTGGCTAAGAATTAAGGGTTTATATATATATATATATAAAGAAAATTTACTGTGCCGAAATTATGTTTCGATAATTTCATCAAAACGAAACAACTTCAAACAAATTTGGAAAAATAACATTTTTCGCCAACTCAGATGGCGGAAAACCAAACTTCTGAGACAAATAGATTAACCAAATGTCAATTAGGCTTTTCCGTCAACAGGGTTGGCAAAAATTTAGCTTTTAGTTGGCGAAAAAATAGTGCGGATTCGGACAGCGGTCGAGCAACTGCGGGGTGGCTTGGGGGTTCAACGCGGTCGGCACTGGTTTGGGGGTTTATCGCGAGCAGTTCAACTGGTGGCTTTTCTGCCAACCGAGTTGGCGAAAAATAGTTCGGTTCGGCAATTGTGGTTCAGTTGTGGTTGTTGGTATATGGAGGATGGTGGTTGTGGTTTAGTTGTAAATGGAGCAACACATCCATGATCAACTATACTTCAGAATATATACATACTCAGTGAAGCAATCAGCTTACCAGAAAATGTAGAACAACAAATTAGAAGTTCAAGAGTCCACAAAACAACTTCGATGCTAACAACCTTGGACCAACAACAAAGGATGATTAGGCGCAAAATCAAGCTGTCAACTATTCCAACAAGGACAAAGGGGGAGCAGATCCTAATTCTCTTTTACTAACTATACCTCCAAGAGTACAGGCCCCTCAACAAGTTGTCAAACCTCAACAAACCATCAATTCATACAGTAAACAAGAGGAAACAAGTGGTACTGTTGCAATAAAATCGAACATTTGTCCAACATCAGCTCCCTCAAAGCACAAGTTGTCTTTACTGACTATAAAGATGAAGAGGGAGAAGAACACCCAAGAGAAGAAGTGGCCCTTCCCGAAGATGACGACGAACATCTAGTGTGCTTCGCTAGGCAGCTACTGCTAGCCCCAAAGATTGAAGAACCACCACAGTGCCACAATGTCTTCCGAACTCGATGCAAGGTCAAAGACAAGTTATGTGACATCATCATCAACAACGGGTGTACAGAGAACATTATTTCAGGAGCAATGGTAGGGAAGATGAGACTGGCCAAAAAAGCGTACCCAACTCCATACAAGATTGGCTGGATTCAACAGGGCCATAACTTAGTCGTCTCTGAAGTTCTTTTGCATACCCTTCTCCATCGGGAAGTCCTACAAATTGACATGGACTCTTTGCTACATCATCCTAGTCGACCGTGGTAATTTGACAAAAATGTCATGTACCAGAAAAAGGCAACATATATTCCTTCATTCAAAATGGACGATGCATCACTCTTCATCCATTAGTACCGAGCGATATTTCTAATACCAGTCTACAACAACAAAAGACTGTTATAATTGTTGACGGTCAAGAAATTGAAAGTGATCTTGAGAAACAAGAAGAACTCGGGGACGAGTTCTCTTGAAGCAGGGAAGACTGATGTAGCGTGGATTCCAATTCCGAAGCTTTCTAGGATTTCTTTTTCTTTCTTTTTTAGCTTTATTTTTTTTTATGATAGAGTTGTTAAGGATCATATTTCTTTATGACTCTTATTTTGACTGCCTTTTATCATGATAGGTTTTATGTTTATTTGATTAGGATTAGAATTTGTGTTTGATTAAGATTATGTTATCATAAAAGTCCTACAAATATGTACCTTATGTATACAATTGGACGATAACTTCTTTATCAATAAAATTCTTCTTTGAGTCATGAGATGTGTTCTGTCCTTTTCTTGGTCATGGACTCGACTGTTCCGCGGATTAGGAAGTCCCTTGCTTGAGGTTTTCAAGCAACCTTCATGTAGACCCCTCACTGGGTCATCCGTTGGAGTTTTTGCGGCACCGCTCGCTCTCACCAAGCAACGGTGGTCCAGTTATAGTCATCACTGATCGACTTGGTCATTGCCAAGCACGAAGGTAAGCCCGTTCCGCTATTACGCTACGTCAGGCTTAATCACGAGAGTTTACTTGACCGATTGGGGATGGCCTAATTTTGAGATGATTGGTCGACGGGAGCCTCTATGTTGGATAATCCAATACAATCAATGGCACCCAACTATACTCGGATGAGATAGTGTGTATACCGATTGACACTACAGGCCACCTTGATCATCCTCCACCTCTTGCCTAATCAGTCAAAGAAGATAGAAGATTGATTATAACAACACCGTTGGAAGAATATCCACACCCGAAGTAGGTCTCTTTGTGGTCTTTCATTATAGGGTCATGGCATGGATCCTGTTTGAATACCATGTTATTTCTGATAGTAAATATGGGATATGACGAAAGAAAAGTCATGGTGACTAACCATAATTTGGTAGAGAGAAATAAATTGTAGGGAATAATCATCCTATCCTCCATAGAAGAGTTTCTATTTGTCAATAATGATCAGGGACAAATTGATTCACTCCATATAGAAAGATCCCAATAAGTCGAGAATACAAATCTCTACTCGTGGACTCAAAATTGGAACTCAATGTTGAAAGATAATACTCCTGACTCAATCACCAAACCTTTGACCAAATGTACTAGACAAAATAACCTAATAATCCTATAATACGTCCAAAACATATTATGTTCTTCTACAGTTATCAAGTGGGAGGGAGTACAAGTTCACCTTCTTCTTTTTTGACATGCCCGGCGATACGCACGAGACTTTGTGCACGCTGCATTGCATGTCTTTTGGGCTCATTGTCCCCCAACTCCCATTATAATTATAATAATACGTCCGAGACTTTGTGATACGCACGAGACTTTTGCGATACGCACGAGACTTTGTGATACGCACGAGACTTCCGTCACCCAGCCAGGGTCTTATACCTCTTCTCGGTAACCAATCACGTCCGTTGTAAGAAGTCTTATCATCATTCGATCAAAGAATTCTAAACCATAAAGAAGATTCATTCTTCTAGATATTGGAAAAGAAAATATGCTTCTTGATTGATCTATGTTCAATATTGGATGATCATGTCTTGCAGTCGTCTCCCTACTGTGTCAGTTATGACTTTGTCCAGGAACTTATGTGCATTGCCGATTATTGCCATAGGGAGACAACCACTTGTGGCAGACATGAGAACTGAGAAATGATTCTCATCCAAATCATAGGTGCTAGTGAAATGCAGTGATTTGTTGGTTTTGTTCGGTTATGCCCTTCTATTAAGGTATCAGTTTTTTTTGCTTCAATCTTCTAGGATATTCCACTTGTTTTGATAATTATTCCCTAGCTAGCATAAAAATCAGAGTGCACTAGGCCCCATTATTCCAAGAGAATAACCTTCTTTGTTGGTGTTATTGCCTGATAGAATTGTAGGTTCCTGTAACAGGATATATGATACATACTGTTCATTCTTTTAGGATGGTTAATGCCTAGATGTTTCTTTACTGAGAATGTAATGTGACAAATTACCTCATAGTGGACACTAGAGATTGTCATGATAGTATAGCAGGTACTCAAGTCACTCCTTGACATTCTCTTCCGCAATAACATTTCTCTCTTTTGATTAGACTCGTTATAGTTATAGTCTAGAGCAAGGTTCGCAATATCGGTATCAGACCCTTCCTATGAGTATCGGGATCGATGGTCGACAAGGATCGGCAGTATCGACGATTTCGCATCGGAGTATCGAATTTTTTGGTATCGGAATGCAAGTAATTATTGATAAATTATTAAAATTTTAGAAAAATATTTTATACATTTAGGCATAATTTTAAGTATTTTTGGGGTGTTTTTTTTAGTAATTTTGGAATTGAATGAAATAATAGTCACCCTTTTCGATTGGTTTACCTGCGCTAGATAAGTTTTCTCCTTTTACATGTTTTTATCACCTTATTATGCTTTTACACCATCGTTGATCGGCCTTTTTCGTTCAATTTTCTTTGCTGAATTGACCGAAAAAGCGATCCTCGATGTTGGTATCAGTCAGTATTGGTATCGGATCGGGACATGCAAAACCGTATTGGTATTGGCCGTATCAGATCGGTATCAGGCGATACTACAAACTCCGAGCTAGAGGAACTTGGTAGGTGTGTTTTGGTTGCATGAGCTTAAACTGCAGCCAAAAGATATGTCTATGTACCTGCCAACTGTCCACCTAGGTTTTATTGCATGGCCCTATCATGCTCATAGCTACCTTAGCTATGGGAGAAGGCTTGGATGACGATGATGGCCGTAATTGAGAAAAACCAGTTCCCTACCCGCAAATAGTACATACCACTGCATTATACTGAAAATTAAACCAATACATCAACATAGAAGATCTTGCCCATATGATATAAGACCATAAACATGGAAGTGTTCATGCTTGTGCTTGATCCATCTGCTGACTAACATAGGCGCCCTTTGTTGTTGTCATTTCATATAAGCTTAAGAGGGGTTACATATGAGTTCCTGCAAATTTATCTAATATTTTATTATCAAATGCCTTCTGACATCCACAGAAGTGGATCTACAAACATGGGAAGGCAAGAGAAAAGAAAGACAATAAAACTAAGTTTTTCTCCACGACACGCAATATACACTCACGATGACATTCTGATGCCAACATTATGTACAAGGAGCAGGTCAGATCCACGACTCGACTGTGTATTTGTAGCTGAAGGAATTTACGCCACTTATGTGTGCGAGGATATCTGAGGAGTCGAATATATCTTCTTCCTTCGCCACCAGCTGCACAAGAGTTTAGCTTAGATTAGTATGCAACTCTCAGTATTTCTATCATGCCATTGATTATTAGCAAGATGCAACCTTATAATTGCTGTTGTGTTTCCTCTTTTCCTTGGAGACTGGGCCGGCCCTGAGCTCGTGGGGGGCCGAGGCGAACTTTTAAAATAGGGCCCTCATACATAATGTAAAAATATTAAAAAGTAAATTAAAAAAAATATGTTACCACCAAGAAAGTCTAATGTACTAACCACTACACCACAATAGCTTTGTGTCAAGGAGGCTATGATACATACTAGTTCTATTTTAGATACAAGATTATTAATATATTTATATTTAAACTGTTTTCTTTTTTTTTTGCCCTCATAGTCCGTGGGCCCTGAGCGGTCGCCCTGGCTGCCCTGGGCCAAGGTCGGCCCTGCCTGCCTGGAGAGATTGTACGAGTCTATGACAATAATATGCTTGTCATGAAGCATGTGCTGGTAGTTTAGGTCATTGCAACATGCTAGTAACTAGGTTTTGTGCATAATGAGCTATGTTTCAACGGTAAAATGGTGTCCATATCTTTTGTACCTACTTGAAAATGTCCCATATCTGCATCGTGTTCGTATCTGTATCTGTGTCCAAACTATTGGTTGCATCATAGATAATGAGTAGGAAAATCGAACTATAGTAGAACATACTTCATCATCATAGTACTCATTATTGCTGGAACTGGGTCTAGCTGCCTCGCCAAACTCCTCGTTCTTCGCGAACCTCCCTCTGACGCGAGGCCTGCTGTCTGCCAGAGTCTTTCGGCATGCATACTGTGTTCACAAGACATAGATGATGCTGAATGTTTCCTATGTTTAGAGAAGATGCGTCCGAAAAAAAGAAGAAAATATTGGTGAATCTACCTTGATCTTCTTGCTGAAATTTCTTTCATTCCTCTTCTTGATGTACCTATGGATCTTCTCTTTCCTCTCCTCTGCAGAGAGACGTCCGACCTTGAAGGTGGAGTCCTCGAGAGTCGATTGGTCTGAAGCCAGGGGCTGTTGCTGACTCTCCCCAGGTACCTAATTACAGAGACATGCATACAAATTGAAGGGCATCAAAAGAGGCAGCACAATAGAAGGAAAAAAAAGGTGCAAATAAATAGTTTTGTGGTTGATTATACATTGTTTGCTTGTAGACAGGGCTTTTTTTTTTAAATATTGCAAATAAATAGTTTGCTTTTGTTGAAGAGTGTCATGACATAATTGAATATTTTCCAATTGTTGAAGAGTGTCATGACATAATTGAATATTTGAGCTTTCCCTTAGCATTATTGTTGATATAATGGAAGGAATAGTTTGGCAATCAGGAAATAATTTGGCTTTGTGCCATGAACTGTTAAGATGTATCAGAATCTAGGCAGAAACTTGGAAATATTAGTGACATGTGTAACTTCTTTTCCTGTTCAATTGGGAGAATAGATACCGACAGTTGGATATTTAGTGGACAGTATAGTAGCAAAAGCCACTCCACTGACAACAGTTCCCTCCAACAAACAACACCTACAACATGCTTTACTCCTTGAGAGTTATGAATCATGCTGGAGAATTTCATTGTTCATTTATTTTTCTCATTGGTATAATATTGAACTGTGTCTATAGTGTACAAGAACTTGTTAACTATAACTACCTAGGTAGAAGGATACCTGCATGTTGTAGCCATGCTGCATACTACTCTCAATCCCACAGTTCAGGTACACAATCTCCGTCCCCGTCCCCGTCCCCGTCCCCGTCCCCGCTTCCACCATCATGCCGCTTCCCGGGAAGAACACCGGAGTAGTGCTCATTCCTCCTCCATACACCACCCCTCCGATACCCGAATCCAGGAACGGGCAGGATGATGTAGACGTCGAAGGCCCCCCCTCCATATCGATGCCTGCGTACTCCGTCAGCCCGTCCATCCCCACCAGGCACTCCTCGTACATGGCCGGCAGCGGCGGCGGCGGCAGGGGGACCAAGGACGAGTAGCCCGCGTTCGGGTAGCTGTAGTTATTGCTCGCAAACGCGGCGAGGAGGCCCTCGGGGATCGGTTGGGCCTGGAGGAGTGGGGTGGTTGTGCACGGCTCCATCATGGTGGATGGGGGGAACTCGTCGTCGGGGACGAAGGAGGCTGCGTCCATTGCAACCGAGACGTCTATTGGGAAGAGCTCGGGGTCGTCGGAGAGGCCGAGGAGTACTTGAGAGGCGGCAATGGGGCTTGGGATGACTGCCTCTTCCTCCTCCTAGAGAATGAGAGAGAAGTACACGAGTATGGAGTAAGTGCAGGTCTTTATATATATATAGGTTGATTAGAGCTATATGCAGTGCGCGCATGTGTGTTTTTTATGATGGTCAATGACTCGTTGACCTGTGACTGAGGAGTCAACTCTCGTGTTGAACACTGGGTGGGTGGGTGGGTGGGGTTGGGGGGGGGGGGGGGGGGGGGGGGGGGGGGGGGGGGGAAGACTTTGTAGGCAACATAAAAAGTCATGCAAATTGTATAAATGAATTTTAAAAAAAAGTTAAATTATTTAATGACATTCAGTTATAGCATTCGGACATTTTTGACACCGATATTGATATACTATGAAATTGCTCAATTTTAAAGGACATGACTACTTCAAAAGCATATCTTGTAGTAAAAAAAATACAATTTAAATATTTGTATTGTCATATATTCTTTTTAAGTGGTCATGATGTGCTTCAAAATTGACGAAGAAATAGTAATTTATAAAATTGGGGTGCCAAAATTGAACTTTGGAAAATTAAGATGCAAAAAGTATTCGAACGCTATAGTTGAGGTGCCAATAGAATAATTTAGCCAAAAAAATTATGCAAATTAAAACATGAAAATCTTCAGCATATGATATACACCAATGTTAAATATAGTTATAGATTCCTTGTAGAAAGTCACTTGACCAAAATGATCACTTCTCCTTTGTGTTTTAACATATTTGCGTTGTAATTTACACACAAAATAAAATAGTAGGTAAATGAACACATAAGTCAATCTATGTATTGAATTCCCTTGGTATCAATAATATATGGATATTTAGTGAAAGTGTGATTAAGCCTTGATCACTTTTAAAAAAAATCTTGATTCCTTTCTATCATGCATTAAGTTTCATTTTTAGAACTAAAAGGCATCTTATATGAACTTTTGATCATTAAGTTTCATCTTTAGAACTAAAAAGCATCTTATATGAACTTTTGATCACTGTTCCTATTGAGAAGTCTCACCTTAGCTCTTTTTAGGTAAAGGTGAAATCAAATCTCCCATCCTAACTTGGTGTTTCCATTTTTTTCTTCTTGTTAGATATATCAGATAGTTACAAAAGTATTATATATACATAGCTACTAATATTTATATAAATATAAATTAAATTAAAAGCATTATGTTGTCAAATTAAAAAGCATAACCTATGAACTTGTAAAATTATATAAAACCATCAAGTCATCAACAATATGTTGTATGAGTTTTTGTTAATAATGTTCTTCTAGTTAGTAAGCTTCAAAGAAATCAAAAATATATATAAGAAGATCAAATAAATATGCATATATAAACTTAATTACGGTTGGAAATCCAAATTGGATTTTCTCACATGAACAAAGATTCTCCGTATTTTTTGTAGATTGAGTGGAGTCTTATCCTGAGGAGATAAGGGGTCACCCTTTTGAAGCTTAGCCCTAGTGACTTGGGGTCATCATACACCCCAGATGGAGAGAATTAATTGGGACAACATATGCATGTGAAAGCAAGACTTCGAACAAGTAATACTATAAAATATTAATTAATCTAAAAACGGAGACACATGTGTTTATTGCATGAAAACAAGATATATCGATTTCTGTCTTTTGTCCATCACATTATTTCAAATTTCATATATATATATATATATATATATATATATATATATATATATATATATATATTCAATATTTTTGTTTAGAATGACAAAAAATAATTAACTATCACTATATATTTTGTTTTATTTTCCTACTCCTTCCGAGCACTGCAACAGATAACCCAAAAGAGGTTGTAGGTTTTTTTTTTCTTGCCAATCGGGACTCTTCCTTCACCGTCCCGATCCGTCCGCGGAGTCCCGCAAAAGTCCCATCATCTTCGACCGTTGATTCGAGCCAGCAAAGACGGAACTAGCCATTCCACTCCGTAGGGGCAAAAATTATATAATATAAATTTGGATCTACTTTTCTTCTTTTTCTTAAACTGTGGGGTCGGATTTAAGAAATAAATAGAATAGTGCTAGCTTGAAAGTTAATAAATACTAAAAATTTAAGAAAATATATACTAATTTAAGGAACAAATAGGAGTAACTAAAAATATATCTATGAAAAAAATTCGTGGGGGCCGCAGACCCAAATCCTTCCTATATGGCTCCACCCACGCGAGCCGGTGCTTGCGCAGGTTAAATTTCTACTTTGACGGAACATTTGATCCGCGTCTAGGGGCGGAGCCGAGATTAAAATTATGGAGGGGCCGTGCTACTACATATAGAAATCTTTAAAGTTGTCATGTTAATTGGACTTTAATAGCAAAATATATACTAAAACTCAAACAAGAATGAGCAAAAAAAAAAAAAAAAGCCAATATATTTAAGTTGTTACAAAAGGAAGCAAAACATTATACATCAAATATGTAAAATATTTCATGAGATTTGAACTTGTAACCTCTAAATTGAAAGCCAAAAACACTACCACTTAAGCTAACTTATTCTTTGTTTAATTTAGGGTCAAACTAATATATATTGTAATTAAACTTGTAAAAGTTCTATATAATAATCAACATTTTTTAAAAAAAATTAGGGGGGCCGTGGCCCCCTTGGACCCTATATAGATCTACCCCTGTCCGTGTCACACACACACACACACACACACACACACATACACACACACATATATATATAGTGTGGTGGCATGTGGCTCTTGTGGGCGGAGTTCGAATCCCAATGGGAGTGATTCCAGAAATTAATTACCCTTTACATGCCACCACACTATATATATATATATATATATATATATATATATATATATATATATATATATATATATATATATATATTATGCAAATGATCTTTAGCCTAATAGTTAAGAGAGATGCATGAGGCCCAACTGGTTGGGAGTTCGAGCCCCAGTGGAGGCGAGTTCAATTACCAATTGTTTCAAAAAAAAATTATAATTTATTTGTAGAAATTTAACCTGTGAATTTTAAAAGTTGAAACTGCTTGAAACTAGAGAACCAAAAGTCCAGAAGTTTTACTTTTGCATGTAAACTGTGTAATTCAAAGAAACAAAAAAAAAATGATAACACATATATCGAAACTAAGTTTAAAATGATATATATATATATATATATATATATATATATATATATATATATATATATATATATATATATTAGTTCATAAACTTATGAGAAGATAGAGAAGAAGCATACGAATATATGATTACCATCAAGAATTGCTGTGGCTGTTGCGGTGGCGGTTCATGCAGACTGATCACATCTTGCAACATCGATCTTGATTTTTCCAACTCCAAAAACTATATGAAAAGATTTAAAGAATGTAAAAGATTTAAATTCTCTTCCGAGAGATCTTCAACACAAGAAGAAGAAGAAGAACATAGATTGAGTAACCATCTTCAATTGAGAAGAAAGATGATTAAAAGGTGGTGAACTACTATTTATAGTCCCTCAGTTCTAGGAGAGCATAAAATATAAAGGACAACCAACGTGCGTTAAGTACCGCCGTCACACACGAAGGTTGCTTAGGACCAAGAATTTCGTGTCAAAGTAAGCCTACAATAACCAAGACAAGTTGTTAGATTATATTTGTAACTAATATAAATATGGTCCATAAGTCCAATCGTGTAGCGCTATATATATTGTAAACAGCCCCCATCAATGAGAACAAGGCATCATTATTTCCTACATGGTATCAGAGCCTCCCGAAAAATTCTAGCCGCCAAACCCTACATCTCCACCTGAATCCGGCATCCGATCCGGCGCCCCTCCTCCCCGGCGAACCCTAAATACCGGGGTCCGACTGCTCCGCCCGGCTGCCGAACAGCTGACCGCCCGCCGTCCGACTGCTCTGCCCGACGTCCGTCCTGTCACCCCGGTCCCATCCGTCCATCCGACCCCGTTCGTCCGGCGGCGTCAGGATCCGCTCGGCCCGCTCCCGCGCCGATCCGCCGATCCGTCGATCCGCCGCCGTACGCGCCAGCCTTACGGCCTGACCGTACGCGGCCGCTCCCGCGACGATCCCGCGCCTGACCGCGCCTGACCGCGCCTGACCGAGCCACCGACCGAGACCCCTACGCGCCAGGGTCGGCGCCCCGATAGCGGCCGATTCGCCGCCGACCCCGTACATCAGCGGCCGATTCGTCGCTCGTTCGACCGACCCCGTACAAAATTAAGTACAACTCTGACGGAAGTGTTGAGCGCTTAAAGGCACGGCTAGTTGTGTTCGGTAATCATCAGGTTGAGGGGATCGACTATTCAGAGACATTTGCCCCGGTAGCTAAGATGCCTACAATTCGGACGTTCTTGGCTGTTGCAGCTGCGAGAGGCTGGACTTTGCACTAGATGGATGTGCACAATACTTTTCTTCATGGAGATCTGACAGAAGAAGTATATATGAAGTTGCCGCCATGTTTTTCGCATAGTAAACCCAATAAAGTGTGTCGCCCGCGTAAGTCTCTATATGGATTGAAACAGGCACCACGTTGTTGGTTTGCTAAGCTTGCTGCTTCTCTGATATCCTATGGATTTATTCAATCTTATTCTGATTGTTCCCTTTTCTCTCTTTTTAAAAGGAAGGTAGAGTTGCATGTTCTGATCTATGTGGATGATATGATTGTGTCTGGTAATGACTCAGGTGCTTTAGATGCTTTCTGTAAGCCCCTGTTTTTCAAAATTTTTATTTAATTATTGTTTATTAATTTTTAATGTTATTTTTAGCCTTAAAATAATTAATTAGATTTTTAGGAATTTTTCTAGAATTTTTAAATAATTTTTAAATAAGTTTTATATGTTAAAATATCAATTTGCAATTTTCTAAAATGTTTTTAATGCATTTTGTAATTTATTAAATTGTTTAGATATCAGTTTGCAAATTCCTAATCGTTTCATGCAAATTTTATTTGCATATAATAGCTGCGGGAGGGGATTTGCAAATTTTATTTGCAATATTTACCTGTGGGGACCTATCTGTAATAACCTAAAAACCTAAGGACCTAAGTGCTAAACTACCTACCCACCCCCCGACGACTGCCCCGGCTGCCCCGACGACCGACCTACGCTGCCCCCGCCATTTCCGGCCAGCGCGACAGCCCCCGACCGCCTCGACCCCCTATTTAAACTCCCCCTCATCCCCCTGAACCAAACCCTAACCCTAAAACTCCCCCACAACCGACCACGACCCCCTTTCTTCCCCGACGAACACCTAAACCCTAGATCTACTCCGGCGACCCCCGTTCGACCACCACCGCTCGACGTCATCGACCACCACCACCATCAACGAGTTCGCCACACCGAGCTAGGTCGATCGCCGCCCGAGCGCTACGACGCCGACGCCCCCAGCCGCCGTTCGCCCTCTCGAAACCCTTCCTCTCCGCCGGACACGTGGGTAACATTCCTTCCTCTGTGTCGTACGTGTCTCAAACTGAGACACGAGACTCGCCTAGACACGGGGGACTCAACTGTGGTGCTGGACACGTGTTAGCCGAGTCGTACGTGTCGTGCTGGGCACGGACACGTCGACTCTGTGTCAGATTTCGACTTCTCGTGTCCTGGACTGTATGGACACGAGACAAACTGTGAAATAGACTAACGGGTTGGGCTTTGTTTAACGGGTAAAAACCCATTTAATTCCTGACCTAAATAAATTTAACTAAAACCTAACCCTAACAGACTTAGCGGGCGGACCCACTGGCCAGCCCGAACAAATCAACCCCCCCCCCCCCCCCCCCCCCCCCCCGCGCGCTTCTCTGGACAGGGTTCGAGCTCCCCTGTTTCAGTTCCTTTTTCTTTTTTCTTTTTCTTTTCTTTTTCTTTTACTGTTTATATATATATATATATATATATATATATATATATATATATATATATATATATATGTATATATATATTTTTTTTTTTTATATATATGTATATATATATATATATGTATATATTAGTATATATGTATATATATACTGTTTTAAACAGTATGTATGTATATATGTATATATTTTATGGTTAGTAAATTATATGTATATATGTTAGTATTTATATATATATAAATATATGTACACATATGTATATGTATATATATTTTCTTGTGTATGTATATATATTATTATTATTATATATATATATATATATATATATATATATATATATATATATATATATATATATATATATATATATATATAATTTATAAATTAAGTATTTTCTTGTGTATATATATATGTACTTTTGGCATAGGTATGTGAATATTCTTTTGTATAAATTTACCTTATTAAAATAATAATATTTATTTTGACTATTACCAACTTATATTTTTATTGTATTTAAATTACTGCAACCATTTGATGTCCAAGCCTAGCATGGGTATTTGGGCTCAAATGTGTTTTCACACATTCAAGACCTGTACAAGTCATATTGGACTTGATTCATGGCCTTGGGTCCTGTATTTGAACTTTGGTTCAAATTATATACATGGACAAAATACGCAGATAATTAATTATTGTGTGCAATGCTGTTTTTGATTTTCTAAAAATACTTAAAGTATTGCTAAAATTATGGAAAAATAGTTTTTAGATACTTTGTTAAGTTAGCTAATTTAGTATAATTTTTGTAGTATTTAAATTACTGTTTTGCCACTAGTTTGGCATATGAAACCAAAACTCACTTTCTGTATACTTAGGAAAACTGATTTTTATAAAATATTTGTACTGGTTAATAAATTCCAGAAAAATTATAATTAATTTCTATGATTAACAAGGATCACTTTGATACTTTACTTTAAGAAAAACTAGACTTTTTGTCTATCTCTAAAATTGTTAGAACACAATGGTCTTTTGAATTATTTATTGATTAATTACGACTTGTAGCTTTTTATGTTATTTACAGATTTAGTCGTGTTGAACCCCACCCCTCACTAGTATAAAGACCCTAGAAAGTTAGTTAACATAGTGTGTCACCCCACATTGGTCTCCTATGCCAAGTCATCATTTTTGGCTAGGTGTCCAGTCACAAGTCGTGTCGCACCAATTAGTGTCCTAGTGATTTAGCTTAGTGTAAAACTAAGTTGTTATATTTACTTCTACAGTGACGAGTTACCAGACATCCATAGCACATTTATCGCAGCTTGTTTTGCTTTGCTAGAGGCAAGTACTTTCTACGAACTTTACATACTGCTAGAACAATAAACTGCGACTTACCAACCATGTTAAATGCTGATCCTTGGGGTAGCAAGTTTGAACTTTACATGTTGTATTACTTTCAGTCTCTACCATGTTTAGGACAGTATCTCATATCTCTCACATGCTTTATATCGTTCTCGTATCTTCCACATGTTTTTACTGTTCTCGTATCTCTCACATGTTAAATAACGGGTTAAGGGGAAACTGTTAGTATTGTATGTGAACATGACCCCCTTCTCCGTATGTATTTACCGCGCTCGGTGACATTCTATATGTACCCTTGCCGTATGTTCTGATCTCGCGTTTGTGTATGGATATACACCGATGCCGCTCGTGCACGTATGTGCATGCCAGAAAAACTTGATATGTGCCGCTGTACATCTTGATTTCCTATTGACCGATTCACGTACATGCTACAGTTTTAAACTTTTAAACTATATGTTGTCATTTCTAAAAGAACCAATTAAAACCATGATATGCCATGATTCCAGTTTATTACCTTCCTGTTCAAGTTTTGTATATTTAGTTTGCTAGAAAACAATACTTGCTCCCGTCCTGACAGGATAACGTTGTAGGTATACTTACTGAGGAGGAGTTGCTCTGTGATTCGTATTATGGAGTCACTGTCGAGGACCCGATTTTGCCATACGAGGATGTTCCTGCGGGGAGACTCGTCTAGTTTGCTTAGCTGCTTGGGATACTTAGTGTAGTCATGTATTAGACTATATCATTTTGTAACTGGACATGTATCCAGTTTTACATTTCAGTTTACTTGTACTTGGATATTTCACTATATACGACGACTTTTGTGTTTGGAGCATTTATAATTCTTTTTCACTTATAGAATTGTTAGCACATTTAGTCTTATCTTGTTATCTCTAGAACAGCTTACTGCGCTTTATCTTAAGCGTAGGCTGGACATGGCTCGGCCCGGCCCAACAATTTGGGTAACGGGTCGTGACATGTTTTTTTGGCGGCCCATGCAAGGTCCTGACTAAATTGTTTGGTTACGTTATTGTACCAAACATGCCTGCAATTAGGAACTTAAGGTAATTAGACAACATTAGGAAAGACGCTTAGAACACCTAGAGGAATGCTAGGATTGCAACATAGGAAATACATCACATGTTTGCTATTATAATTAGATTTTCTTGCATATGATTGCTTACTTTAAACAAGTCCTTATAAGTCTTTTTATGTAATTTAGATGGTGCTTACTCGTTCGTCCCAGCATGTTACCCCCGAGAATGGGGCCCTCCATATCCAGTCAGCTGACCAGTTGACTGATGCATCTCCACCTACCACTATTCCCCACTCCACAGATCCACAGACCCAGATACCACCTTCCACATCCCAGGCCCGGCAGGACCCGATACTTCCACCACCCCCTATCACTATACCCACCCAGGCTTCCGTCACACTCGACGGGACCCAGCTGCTCACACTGATCCAGGGGTTCCTAACAACCCATAAGGAGCAGACCACCCTACTCCGTCACAGCATGGAGCGTTCTGAGGGACGTCCCGTGGTCCCACCATATGTAGAGCCACGGCAGAGAGCGGGGACAGTTAAGGACTTCATGGGTCTGAATCCCAAGGAGTTCTCAGGGACTGAGGGCATAGTAGTAGCTGATGACTGGCTAGATTTTGTAGAGAGGAAGCTTCTGGGAGTTAGGATGCCAGATGACCTTCAGGTAGAGGCAGCAGGATTTCTGCTGATAGACTTAGCCGGAGTCTGGTTCAGGAATGAGCCGTTGTTCGCGAGAGGTAGAGCCACCTGGGACCAGTTCAAGACCCAGTTCAAGAAGAAGTTCTTCTCGACCACTGCGAGAGTAGCCATGGGGCTACGATTCCAGAACCTCCAGTAAGGGAACCGTTCTGTTGATGACTATGCGGGAGAGTTTAGTCGCCTGAGCCGTTTTGCTCCTAGTCTGGTTGCTGATCCAGAGGAGATGACCCGTAGGTTTTGCCATGGTCTGGTTCCAGACATTGGCATCCTTATAGTGGCGAACGGTACGACTGACTACTACCAGAGCCTAGAGTTAGCCCGGAGCATTGAGGAGCGTCTTCTGTCTAGCAAGAGGCCGGCTTCTATACATCATGAGGGACCGTCCAAGCGTCAGGCTTTCCAGCAGAGAGCACCGACGCCACCCCAGCAGACTTACCATCCTTCTACATCACATCACCCAACCCAGCCAGTTAGAGCCCCGGGACCCCGACAGCAACAGCAGCAGAAGGGAGCTATATGTTCTTTCTGCGGAAGACCAGGACATGAATTCGTCGTCTGCAGGAAGAGGTTAGGGCAGTGTTTAGCTTGTGGGTCTGCCATCCATCAGATTCGGGACTGCCAGTAGCTAAGGGACCCCAGGGGAAGACTTATAGTCTAGCCGTTGAGCCGGAGCCGGAGCCGGAACAGGTTTCGGGAGGTTAGTTTTGATCGTAGCCTTAGTCATTTTGTTGTGTTGCTTGCTATGCTAGAATATTGTAGGGTCTTCAATCCTTGTGAATTTCGAGGACGAAATTTTTCAAGGAGGGAAGACTTGTAAGCCCCTGTTTTTCAAAATTTTTATTTAATTATTGTTTATTAATTTTTAATATTATTTTTAGCCTTAAAATAATTAATTAGATTTTTAGGAATTTTTCTAGAATTTTTAAATGATTTTTAAATAAGTTTTATATGTTAAAATATCAATTTGCAATTTTCTAAAATGTTTTTAATGCATTTTGTAATTTATTAAATTGTTTAGATATCAGTTTGCAAATTCCTAATTGTTTCAGGTAAATTTTATTTGCATATAATAGCTGCGGGAGGGGATTTGTAAATTTTATTTGCAATATTTACCTGTGGGGACCTATCTGTAATAACCTAAAAACCTAAGGACCTAAGTGCTAAACTACCTACCCACCCCCCGACGACTGCCCCGGCTGCCCCGACGACCGACCTACGCTGCCCCCGCCATTTCCGGCCAGCGCGACAGCCCCCGACCGCCTCGACCCCCTATTTAAACTCCCCCTCATCCCCCTGAACCAAACCCTAACCCTAAAACTCCTCCACAACCGACCACGACCCCCTTTCTTCCCCGACGAACACCTAAACCCTAGCTCTACTCCGGCGACCCCCGTTCGACCACCACCGCTCGACGTCATCGACCACCACCACCATCAACGAGTTCGCCACGCCGAGCTAGGTCGATCGCCGCCCGAGCGCCACGACGCCGACGCCCCCAGCCGCCGTTCGCCCTCTCGAAACCCTTCCTCTCCGCCGGACACGTGGATAACATTCCTTCCTCTGTGTCGTACGTGTCTCAAACTGAGACACGAGACTCGTCTAGACACGGGGGACTCAACTGTGGTGCAGGACACGTGTTAGCCGAGTCGTACGTGTCGTGCTGGGCACAGACACGTCGACTCTGTGTCAGATTTCGACTTCTCGTGTCCTGGACTGTATGGACACGAGACAAACTGTGAAATAGACTAACGGGTTGGGCTTTGTTTAACGGGTAAAAACCCATTTAATTCCTGACCTAAATAAATTTAACTAAAACCTAACCCTAACAGACTTAGCGGGCTGACCCACTGGCCAGCCCGAACAAATCAAAACCTCCCCCCGCGCGCTTCTCTGGACAGGGTTCGAGCCCCCCTGTTTCAGTTCCTTTTTCTTTTTCTTTTTCTTTTCTTTTTCTTTTACTGTTTATATATATATATATATATATATATGTATATATATATATATATATATATATATGTATATATTAGTATATATGTATATATATACTGTTTTAAACAGTATGTATGTATATATGTATATATTTTATGGTTAGTAAATTATATGTATATATGTTAGTATTTATATATATATAAATATATGTACACATATGTATATGTATATATATTTTCTTGTGTATGTATATATATTATTATATATATATATATATACTTTATAAATTAAGTATTTTCTTGTGTATATATATATGTACTTTTGGCATAGGTATGTGAATATTCTTTTGTATAAATTTACCTTATTAAAATAATAATATTTATTTTGACTATTACCAACTTATATTTTTATTGTATTTAAATTACTGCAACCATTTGATGTCCAAGCCTAGCATGGGTATTTGGGCTCAAATGTGTTTTCACACATTCAAGACCTGTACAAGTCATATTGGACTTGATTCATGGCCTTGGGTCCTGTATTTGAACTTTGGTTCAAATTATATACATGGACAAAATACACAGATAATTAATTATTGTGTGCAATGCTGTTTTTGATTTTCTAAAAATACTTAAAGTATTGCTAAAATTATGGAAAAATAGTTTTTAGATACTTTGTTAAGTTAGCTAATTTAGTATAATTTTTGTAGTATTTAAATTACTGTTTTGCCACTAGTTTGGCATATGAAACCAAAACTCACTTTCTGTATACTTAGGAAAACTGATTTTTATAAAATATTTGTACTGGTTAATAAATTCCAGAAAAATTATAATTAATTTCTATGATTAACAAGGATCACTTTGATACTTTACTTTAAGAAAAACTAGACTTTTTGTCTATCTCTAAAATTGTTAGAACACAATGGTCTTTTGAATTATTTATTGATTAATTACGACTTGTAGCTTTTTATGTTATTTACAGTTTTAGTCGTGTTGAACCCCACCCCTCACTAGTATAAAGACCCTAGAAAGTTAGTTAACATAGTGTGTCACCCCACATTGGTCTCCTATGCCAAGTCATCATTTTTGGCTAGGTGTCCAGTCACAAGTCGTGTCGCACCAATTAGTGTCCTAGTGATTTAGCTTAGTGTAAAACTAAGTTGTTATATTTACTTCTACAGTGACGAGTTACCAGACATCCATAGCACATTTATCGCAGCTTGTTTTGCTTTGCTAGAGGCAAGTACTTTCTACGAACTTTACATACTGCTAGAACAATAAACTGCGACTTACCAACCATGTTAAATGCTGATCCTTGGGGTAGCAAGTTTGAACTTTACATGTTGTATTACTTTCAGTCTCTACCATGTTTAGGACAGTATCTCATATCTCTCACATGCTTTATATCGTTCTCGTATCTTCCACATGTTTTTACTATTCTCGTATCTCTCACATGTTAAATAACGGGTTAAGGGGAAACTGTTAGTATTGTACGTGAACATGACCCCCTTCTCCGTATGTATTTACCGTGCTCGGTGACATTCTATATGTACCCTTGCCGTATGTTCTGATCTCGCGTTTGTGTATGGATATACACCGATGCCGCTCGTGCACGTATGTGCATGCCAGAAAAACTTGATATGTGCCGCTGTACATCTTGATTTCCTATTGACCGATTCACGTACATGCTACAGTTTTAAACTTTTAAACTATATGTTGTCATTTCTAAAAAGAACCAATTAAAACCATGATATGCCATGATTCCAGTTTATTACCTTCCTGTTCAAGTTTTGTATATTTAGTTTGCTAGAAAACAGTACTTGCTCCCGTCCTGACAGGATAACGTTGTAGGTATACTTACTGAGGAGGAGTTGCTCTGTGATTCGTATTATGGAGTCACTGCCGAGGACCCGGTTTTGCCATACGAGGATGTTCCTGCGGGGAGACTCGTCTAGTTTGCTTAGCTGCTTGGGATACTTAGTGTAGTCATGTATTAGACTATATCATTTTGTAACTGGACATGTATCCAGTTTTATATTTCAGTTTACTTGTACTTGGATATTTCACTATATACGACGACTTTTGTGTTTGGAGCATTTATAATTCTTCTTCACTTATAGAATTGTTAGCACATTTAGTCTTATCTTGTTATCTCTAGAACAGCATACTGCGCTTTATCTTAAGCGTAGGCTGGACATGGCTCGGCCCGGCCCAACAATTTGGGTAACGGGTCGTGACACTTTCAAAAAATACCTTAGTTCTTGCTTTCACATGAAGGACCTTGGTGTGTTGAAGTACTTTCTTGGCATAGAGGTGGCTCGGAGTGCAGAAGGAATTTTCTTGTGTCAAAGGAAGTATGCTTTGGACATAATTTCATAATGCGGCTTGATGGGGTCTCGACCTGCTGGTTTTTCCATGGAGCCCAATCACAAGCTCGCAGAATCAACTAGTCCAAATATGGCGGATGCAGAGACTTATGGAGGCTGGTTGGAAGGTTGATTTATCTATCATTTACTCGTCCTGACTTAGCCTATGCTGTGCATATCTTGTCACAATTCTTACAGAAGCCTCGACAAGATCATTGACATGCTGCTTTGAGAGTTGTCAGATATCTCAAACATGCACCGGGACAGGGTATTTTTTTGAATGCTGATTGTGACCTCCGTCTTTCTGGTTGGTGTGATTCCGACTGGACAAGTTGTCCCTTGACTCGCCGCTCTGTTACAGGCTGGTTGGTGTTTCTGGAGGGGTCTCATATTTCTTGGAAGACCAAGAAGCAACCAACTGTTTTTCGATCTTCCACTGAAGCTGAATATCGATCTCTTGCTGCGCTTGTTTGTGAGTTGAAATGGTTGAAGGAGTTATTGGTGTGTTTGGGCATTTGCCAGGAGTCTGCTATGTCGGTGTATTGTGATAGTCAGTCAGTCCTGCACCTGGCTCAGAACCCGGTATTTCATGAGCTCAGTAAGCATATTGAGGTGGATTTGCATTTTGTTCGCGATGCTATTAGAGATGGCACTGTAATCGCCTCGCATGTTCCTACTTCTTCTCAACTGGCTGACATCTTCACCAAGTCCCTTGGAAAGCATGTGTTTGATTCTTTACTTTCCAAGTTGGACATTTATGACTTACATTCTCCAACTTGAGGGGGGGTGTTAGATTATATTTGTAATTAATGTAAATATGACTCATAAGCCCAATCGTGTAGCACTATATATAATGTAAACAGCCCCCATCAATGAGAACAAGGCATCATTATTTCCTACACAAGTCCAAAATTTATATATTTTTTTTTAATTGAGTGTTCGGTACACAGAACAGTAAAGAATAATTATTCTAACCGGTCCGATCACGACGACAATATGCTATACTAGTACAATCACAAGCGTACTCATTGCGACATCATGCATTCCTTGTTCATTAGCCTTCCAAAGCCAATATGCCATGCTCCCTACCCTTAGCATCACATGGTACAAAAAAAGGATGCCCTAGTCAAGCACCCTTTCCTCCCTCTATGTGCATGCTCTCCTTAGTTTTAGGAAGAAGGGCACCCAACCCACCCCACAGGAGGAACTAATGCCCCCATCAATCCCTCAAAAAGAGCTTAGAGGCCCTCCCTAGCTAGCTAGTGCATGCATGTCCCTTTACTAAAGGACAACTGATGCAAGCATCTATCAATCCTAAACAAGCAAAGCAAGTGAGAGCCAGCAGCAATGGAAGATGTTCTATGCTGCTGCTGCGCTGCCGGTCTAAAAACTCATGCATGCAACCCGCACGCACGCACGCACACTCCCCACCTTTTCCTTCCTTCTTGATCCCCTCTCGTTGTCGATGCGAGCAGTGCTCGGGACAAAGATCACGATGTCGATCGGATGGTGGTAGGACATATTCCGTTTGTTTTGATTAGACGGGAGGAGTTCTTCTTGATCAGGGAGAATAGTACCGACCGACCGAGAAAGCTCAAGTCTGCAGCACAGCACTGACCAAGATGCGCAAGAATCTAATCTTTGCGCTGGTCATGCTGTTGCAAGCCAGTACTAGCTGCTACTTCGACACAAAATGCCAAGCCCGAGATGAAGAAGAAGATCACTAATTAGTGTTTTTATGATGATGGAGGCGTTAGTTGGCAGAGTCACAGTTGAGATGGATCGATGGGGAAATTTGAAATGAGAATCGCGCTAATGTGCCATATGGTGCAAGTAAAGAATGTTCACCATTGGGAATTAAGAGCTACTTATATTTATATATAGTCGAGCCAATATTCTTCCATCTCTTTGTTCAGGCGTTTCTGGTTATTATCCATACTGGATGCATGGTAGAGTTGAGGAGGAAAAAAAAAAAAAAGGCAAATGCAAGTTGTGATACTAATTTGTTTGTTGGGAGAAAGCCAAGTTTTGAGGCATCACATTTGTCTCAACGACGTAAAGTCCATCATAAGACTTAGTGTCTGTCTGCTTGGCAATATAGGGGTAACGGTTATGAGGTGTTTTTAGAGTACCGGTTATGAACGGTTATGAGGAGTCCGGTTTTGGATAGTTTTTAAGTAGCGGCTTTTAAACCAGTCTAATCCATGCTTGGTAATTCACTAACGAGCGATTATGAAAGTTTTTTACACGAATTAATTAAATAGGGAAGGGTATCGGTAGTTTTATATATATATATATATATATATATATATATATATATATATATATATATATATATATATATATTGTTGGGTTTTGGTCTTTTACAAAGTGAATTTTAGTCCCACATCGGCTAGACCAAAGGAGTTGTATCTCTATATATTAGCTTTGCTAATTTAGAGATGCACATGTGGTGTGGAGGTGCACATGGGTGTGCCATGTAGGATTATTTTTCTAATGGAAAAAAGACTAAATCAACAATAGAAAGCATTCATGCTTTTTGCTCTTGGAAAATTTATTTTCATGGGAGCTAAGCCCCGTAGGGGCTTAGCGACTTGGACTCGGGCTCATGGGCTTATGAGGCGTAATGTGACGTTTTGTTGGCGCCAGGTTGCGCGCCAAGTTGCGCACAGGTTGCGCTGGTTGCGCAGTGGCACAGTGCGCACAGTGGCGCAGCTTGCGCAAGTTGCGCAGTGGCGCAGTGCGCGCAGTTGGCGTAGGTTGGCGCAGGTTGGCTCATTGCGCGGAGTGCAGGGAGCGCTGGGTGCGCGCAGTTGGCACAACTTGCAGCAGAACGTGCGTTTGCGTGTTCTGGGCGGTTGCTACATGTTCGGGTGGTTTTTACCACGTCCCTAACTTTGTGGCAACCGAACAGTTGCTGCAGGGCCTATATAAGGCATCCACTCTCTCTCAAGGCTTAGGAATATACAAGAAATAGAAGCCACTACAGAAAGTTTACGAAGTATTTTTTAACACAAGTAAACAGAGAATTCAGAAGTGTTCTTTAACACAGTTCTGATCTTCCAGTAGCCTTCGAGAGAGAGGAAAGACGTCGCACCAGCGTTGCTTTTGCACGGGAGTTCGTATCCATCCGAGAAGTCAGAAGAGCAGGAGTGTTCCAAGTTCTCCGACGAACTTGCTGGTTCCTGGAAGCTATTCGTGTAGGGCGAATAAAGCTTTGAGCAACGGTGATTATTCACCCCAGCAGGAGTTCTTCCATCTTTCGCCAGTCACCTTCTTCGTTGCAGCCAGTAATTCTGATTGTATCTTCTTTTTAGAAGTACTACGATCGATTGCTGTTGATTACGAAATCTTTTTAAATTCTCGTAATTCAGAATCACCTTCCTTGAAGTGTTGATTTGAAACATTGTTTTTACAATTGTTTCATTTTTTCTGTTTTCCATCGAAAAATTGTGCCCCGGCACTAACAATCTCAAAGCTTTATTGCTACGATAGATAACGTTAATGCTTCACTCCTCAATATTGACTTTTGTAAGTTAGAAAAGTTTGATGGAGAGCATTATCAAGTCTGGAAGAGGAAGGTTTATTTCACTCTTCAACTCAGAGACGTTGATCATGTGCTTCTTGAAGAGGAACATATACCGTTCCAGATACTGGGTCTGCTGTCGCAATCACTGCGGCTACTAAACTTCAGGCCAAGTGGAGAAGGGAGAATAGCATTTGCAGGTTGCTTATCCTGAATGCTATGGAGGATTCCCTAGCAGAATCCTACAGTAAGAAGACAATTGCCAGAGACATATGGGAGTATCTGGAGAAACTGTACGAAGAAGACAAAAACAGGAGCAAGATATTTGTGGTTGAAAAATATCACAAATGGCTCTTTGAGGACGAGAAGTCCATGCTGCCGCAGGTAAAAGAATTTCTGAAGCTGTGACAGAAGTTGGAAGACGAGGCGATGCCCCTACCCGACAAGTTTGTTGTTGGAGGGATTGTCTCAAAGCTCCCTGCTGGGTGGAGTAAGTTCTATGCAAATATGCATAGGAAGAAGCTTGAGATCAGCCTTGAGGATCTCTTGCAGGAAATCTATGTTGAGGACCAGATGCGGGCTCAACTGAAGGTGGACGCACTGTCCAAGCAATTGGCTAACGCCAATCTGGTTCATACCAAGGAACCAAGGAGAAAGCAGGCGGCTTCCCACAGCATGAAGAAGGACCCTAACAATCTGAACGTCAAGGAAACTTCCTTCAAGCGAAAGAAGGCAAAGTCTTAGATGCCTTGTTTCAAGTGTGGCAAGAAGGGCCACTTCAAGAATGAATGCGAAGCAAAGACCAAGCAATCAGAGCAATGAGAGCCTAGTAAGGTATCTATGATCACTGACGTTGTTGCTATGATTGCGCAGGTTAATGTGGTAAGGACTGACCCTGACTGGTGGGTAGACACTGGAGTCTCCTTCCATGTCTGCTCCAGTAAGGAGTGGTTCACCACCTACACACCTACTTCTGAAGTGGTTATGATGGCGAACCAGGCACAAGCTGAAGTGCTCGGGATCGGGACGGTGGTGTTGAAACTGACTTCGAAGAAGTCTCTGACGCTTCAAGGCGTGAAGCACGTACCTGCTATCGCCAAGAACCTGATATCAGGAGACCTACTCTGTAACGCAGGCCTCAGGATGGACATCAATGCTGGCCAGATGGTGATGTCTATCAAGGAAACATATTTCGGAAAAGCTTTTTATACCGAAGGAATGTTCAAAATTTAGCTTGTAAATCAGTCCAATGTAATTAATGTGATTAATGAAATCACTCCTTCTGCTTATACTCTTGAGTTGTGGCATAATAGGCTAGGACATGTTCATTGTAAACGAATAAACAGAATGTCTAGTCTAGGGCTTATCTCCAAGTGTGGGGGTAAGATAGAGAAATGTGAAGTTTGTGCTCAAACAAAGATCACAAGAAAACCCTTTCCTCGGGTTAATCGAAGTACAAATCTTCTGGAGTTGGTACACTCCGATATCTGTGACTTCAAACAGTTCTCTACAAAGGCCGGGATGAAGTATTTCATAACCTTCATCGATGACTTCTCAAAGTATGCTTTCGTCTACTTGCTGAAGGCTAAAGACGAAGTATTCGAGAAGTTCAAGGAGTTCAGAGCCGAAGCTGAGCGGCAGACTGGACAACAACTCAAAAGAATAAGAAGTGATCGAGGTGGGGAGTACAGGTCTCATGAATTCGCATCGTTCTGCAAAGAACATGGAATTGTCAATGAGACTATGGCTCCGTACTCTCCTCAATCAAACGGAGTAGCAGAGAGGAAGAACAGAACGTTAATAGAAATAATTAACTCAATGTTGTTGACTGCTGGTCTTATTAAGTGCTACTGGGGAGAAGCTGCATTGACGGCCACTTTTATTCTAAATAGAGTGCCTCATGCAACTTCAGACGTTACTCCTCATGAACTCTGGTTCAAGGTCAGACCTAACTTGAATGTCATTCGAGTGTGGGGGTGTCTGGCATATGTCAAGCTTCCAGATCTGAAGATTCAGAAGCTTGGGACAAGGACTACTAAGACGATCTTCTTGGGGTATGCCGAGAAGAGGGATGCTCGAAGATTTCTTGATATTGAGTCAAATCATATCATTGAATCTCGTGACGTAGAATATTTTGAAGACAAATTTGCAAGGCACAAGAATATTGTTCTTGCGGATGTACCGGAGAACAATGAGGGTGAGCAGGAAACTGAAGTCTTCAATGAAGATGTGGTCCATGAAGATATTATTGAACCAGATCTCGCTGAGCCGTCAACGAAGCGAGTGAGGAGGCCGAAGGACTTCGGAAGTGACTTTGTCACCTATCATGTGGAAGCAGATCCGCTTACCTATGATGAGGCGATGAAGACCAGAGACGCAATTTTCTGGAAGGAGGCGATTGACAATGAAATTGATTCCATCACCTCAAATAACACTTGGGTGTTGGTTGATCTTCCTGAAGGAGCGAAACCCATCGGATGCAAATGGATCTTCAAGAAGAAGATAAAAGCAGACGGAACTATTGACAAGTTCAAGGCTAGGTTGGTAGCCAAGGGGTTTTCTCAGAAGCAGGGAATTGACTACTTTGACACGTATGCTCCAGTAGCCCGGATGACCACCATCAGAATGTTGATTACTCTCGCAGCAATACATAAGATGGTGATACATCAGATGGATGTGAAAATGACTTTCCTAAATGGCGAGCTGACCGAAGAGATTTATATGCAACAGCCAGAGGGATTTATCGTCAAGGGTCTTGAAGACAAAGTCTGCAAGTTGGTAAAATCTTTGTAACGGTCTTAAACAGACTCCCAAGATGTGGCATGAGAAATTTGACAAAGTTATAAGGTCAAATGGCTACATGGTCAGCGAGACGGACAAGTGTGTTTACACGAAGTTCGCTGATGGAAGAGGTGTGATCGTTTGTCTGTACGTGGACGACATGCTTATCATAGGTACGGATATAGGTTGTGTCACGGAGACAAAGAAATTCATCTCGAGCAAGTTCAGTATGAAGGACTTGGGGGAAGCTGATGTGATCTTAGGGATCAAGATCATCCGTACAGATACTGGAGTAGCGCTGTCACAGTCTCATTATATTGAGAAAATGATCACTCGTTATGGGTATCGGGATCTTCCAGGGATCGATACGTCGTACAGGTGTGATCTGAAGCTGAAGCCTAATTCAGGGTGTCACGACCCGCTACCCAAATTGTTGGGCCAGGCCGAGTCATGCCCAGCCTACGTTGAGATAAAACGTAGTAAGCTGTTCTAAAGACAACAGGATAAGACTAAATGTGCTAACAGTTCTATAAGTGAAGAAGAATCATAAATGCTCCAAACACAAAAGTCGTCGTATATAGTAAAATATCCAAGTACAAGTAAACTGAAATGTAAAACTGGATACATGTCCAGTTACAAAATGATATAGTCTAATACATGTCTACTCTCAAAAGTCTAAGCAAACAAAAGACAACTAGGCGAGGTTCCCCGCAGGAACATTCTCGTAAAGCAGAGCCGGGTCCTCGGCAGTATCTCCATAGTATGTGTCACAGAGTAACTCCTCCTCAGTAAGGATACCTACAACGTTATTCTGTCAGGACGGGAGCAAGTACTAAATCTAGCAAACTAGCATATGAAACATGGAAATGAACATAAGAGGAAATAACTGGAAAGCATGGCATCACATAGTCTATCATGGCAAGGACACATATGTCATAGAGACAGATGTATATGTAATGTTTAAAACTGTAGCAGGTACGTGATCGGTCAATAGATGTACAATATGCTGGGGACACATAATGAAATGTACTTCCGTACAAGTGAAACGACGACAGATGTACATACGCACAAATCCGCTTTGAGATAAAGGCCTACGACAAGGTATACATATAGCATGTCAACCTTGCTCGGTACATACGTACGGGAGAAGGGGCATAATCACGTACACTACTAACAGTTTCCCCATAACCCATATTCTAATCATGTGAGAGATACATCAAGACTGTTCTAAGCATGGTAGTAACTGAAAGTACAACATGTAGATATCTAACTTGCTACCCCAAGGATCAGCATTTAACATGGTGGGGTTTGCAGTTCATTTTATGTGACAATATGTAAAGTTCGTAGAAAGTACTTGCCTCTAGCAGAGCAAAGCAAAACAAGCTGCGATAAAAGTGCTATGGATGTCCGGTAACTCGTCACTGTAGAATAAATGTAATAACTTAGTTTTTACACTAAGCTAAAACACTAGGACACTAATTGGTGAAATACGACTTGTGATTGGGCACCTAGCCAAAATGATGACTTTGGCATAAGAGACCAATGTGGGGTGACACACTATGTTAACTAACTTTCTAGGGTCTTTACACTAGTGAGGGATGGGGTTCAACACGACTAAAACTCCAAATAACACAAAAAGCTACAAGTCGTAATTATTCAATAAATAAATTAAATGAACCTTGTGTTCCAACAATTTTTGAGATAGACAAAAAGCTTAATTTTTCATGAAATAAAGTACCAAAATGATCCTTATTAATTATAGAAATTTATACTAATTTTTCTGGAATTTGTAAACCTTCATAAACATTTATTAAAAATCAGCAAACATAGGTATCCTGAAAATGAGCTCTGTTTTCCTATTTTTATAAAATACCAAAAGTACTTATTAAATGCTGAAAAAATTATAATAAATTAGCTAAATTAACATAGTATTTAAATACAATTTTTTCAGAATTTTTACAGTATTTAAAATATATGAAAAAATACAAAACAGCCTAAAATAGCATAAAATGGTATACCGGCGGTATACTGCGGCATACCGGCGGTATACCGGACTAAAGACAGTAAGTTTCTGGTGCCAAAAATGGCATACCGGCGGTATACCGTTTTTCCAAACAGCAACAGAATCCAGATTTTTGCTAAAACTTGTTTCGGCCATAAAAACTTCGTTTTAAATCGAAATTCGGACTTTCAAAAGTCAAAATTGAATAGAATTGAATTTCCAACAACATGGAAGTATTAGTTTTCACAAATCAAAACATTTGATAGATCAAAATCTCAAAATACTCAAAAATCATATCTAGAAACTCAGATCTACGCAATACTGTCGATCAAAACCAAAAGTGCTATATACTAAACATGTTAACAATTTAAAGAAGCAAATTATAGGCCAATAAAACTCTAGTTTCCGTGGAAAACAAAAATAAAGTATGGTCATGCCACTTTTGAGCAAGATACACTTGCCTAGGTTAAGCTCCAAGCCTAATCTTCTAGTCCACCACCAAGAGGGGTACGAAACCACACTCTAGACCTCAAGGCCAAGCTCCTAGCAAAGCTTCAAGGGAAGAGAAAGGAAGAAGAAATGAAGAGAGAGTGAAGAGAATGAAAAGAGAGAGGAGAGAGAAAGTGAAAGGGTTTATATAGAAGGGGGAATTAATCTTAGCCGTCGGATCATGATCCATGTGAAGATCTAAGTCAATCATGACCATTCAAACAAAACCAAATGTCCATTGGGTAATAGGGTGCATCTATACTATTCACGAAAATATCTAAATACTATTCATCAAAATATCCAAAACACTATTCACGAAAATATCAAAAACACTATTCATAAAAATATCTGAAATCGAAAATATCTAAAATGTAGAAAATCTGTATGGACGGTATGCCGTCGGTATACTCCGGTATACTGGCGGTATGCCGGCCAAGAAGAAAATCTATAAGTTAGAAAACATTTTTAAAGCATTACGAAAATCAAGAAAATACGAAACACACTACAAAATACGTATTCGTATATAAATACCGATACTGTGAGAAAATATTTTATTCAGAAAATTTAAAATAAACCCTGAAATTCAGGGGGCTTACACAGGGGAAAGTGTCAGGCAGCTGGAGTATTCAAGCGTAATCGGGAGTTTGATGTATGCTACTACTGTCACAAGGCCTGACATAGCTTTTGCCGTGAGAATGCTGAGTCGTTTTACTAGCAACCCAGGTGTTGAACACTGGAAAGCTGTGAAACGGGTTATGAGATATCTCAAGAAGACTCAGACATATGTACTGTACTACAGCGGAGATCCGCCGGTAGTAGAAGGCTTCAGTGATGCCAGCTGGTGCTCAGAGGTGGAGAGCGAGAGGTCCACAGGTGGATTCATTTTCACAATGGATGGAGCTGCTATATCGTGGAAGTCGAAGAAGCAGACTATGCTCTCGTGGTCATCCATGGAATCTGAGTTCTTTGCACTTGATACCGCAGCCGAGAAAGCAGAATGGCTTCGGGAGCTCATGTATGATCTTCCATTGGTTGGGGCACAAATACCGGCAATACCGATATACTGCGACAACCAGGCGACTGCGACGGTGGCATCAAATGACCTCTTCAACGGGAAGAAGAGGACTGTGCGGTTGAAGCACAGGGCAGTACACGATCTTATCAAGAGAGGTGTTATTACAGTGATTGATGTTCGAAGTCAGGAGAACCTGGCGGATCCGTTCACCAAGGGCCTCAAGCGCCAGCTGGTCGATGACACAGCTTGTAAAATGGGCTTAAAGGCATTCTGATATTGTATTATTGTATTCCTACCATAAAGTTTTATGCTAATAGTTCAAAGAAAAATCTACTAGGCATCTAACTTTTGGTTCAAGGTAGGACCACTAATCGGAAGAATATCAGGAACGGTGGGTACATGTTCTATTGGGCATGGAGAGGTTACGGACCTATAACCACTGTTGTCTACTGTTGTTTTCTGCGGAAAACGGTTCCTGTGGAAAGGTTGGCTTAATTGCCTTAATGAGTTCTCAGGCAGAGTGAATGCCTGGTGTGCTTTATAGGAAGCACGGTAGAGCAGCACTACAAGGAGTGAAACTCCATGCTACAGTGGGGTGACTCCACAATGAGGTTCCTATATGTGGGGTGCTGCCCAGGAATAGGATAAAGCCTCGGCTTTGCAGGTCAAGTCACAACGGCGTAGTACCGTAAATGGGCAGTTAGCCTAATGTTGTATGTTAAAAATAAAGAGGGGTGTAGTCAGCACTACAAAGAGGAAGAGTTCCTCATGTTACAGTGGCATGACAACACGATGAGGTACCCGGTTAGGGATAAAGCCTCGGCCTTGCAAGCCATGTCGTTGCGGCGTAACACCGCAAGGGAGCCTAAGGCTTCATGCTGGGTAGTTTGGCACTACAAAGAGGCGGTTGCCTCATGCTACAGTAGTATGACACTACGATGAGGTTTCCGGTACGGGGTAAGGCCTCGGCTTTATGCCATGTCATAGCGGCGTAGCACCGCAAGGGAAGCGCAAAGCGCTTCATGCCATGTCTCTTTATAATGAACTCACCTATAGTGTATGGACAAAGAGATATCATGCCGTCTCTTGAGGGTAAACTTGTAGACGCCCAAAATTATACACTGAAACCAGGCTGGCACAGGGCCTTTAATGTGTATCCAGAAGCACATGTAACTACCTTATGTGAGTGGGAAGAATTTCAGCTATGATGCAGAATTCAAGGCTTAGTCCATTCTTGTATTATAGTCTGTTGTTTGAACCATACGGGAAGATTCAAGTCGTCAGCGACATCTCTCCTAATGCATGATGGACAGTTACTGTGGGGAACACTTATACTCATATATAGAGATATGTGGGGGATTGTTGGGTTTTGGTCTTTTACAAAGTGAATTTTAGTCCCACATCGGCTAGACCAAAGGAATTATATCTCTATATATTAGCTTTGCTAGTTTAGAGATGCACATGTGGTGTGGAGGTGCACATGGGTGTGCCATGTGGGGTTATTTTTCTAATGGAAAAAGACTAAATCAACAATAGAAAGCATTCATGCTTTTTGCTCTTGGGAAATTTATTTCCATGGGAGCTAAGCCCCGTAGGGGCTTAGCGACTCGGACTCGGACTCGGGCTCATGGGCTCATGAGGCGTAATGTGGCATTTTGTTGGCGCACTTTGCACTTGTTTTTACCACGTCCCTAACTTTGTGGCAACCGAACAGTTGCTGCAGGGCCTATACAAGGCATCCACTCTCTCTCAAGGCTTAGGAATATACAAGAAATAGAAGCCACTACAGAAAGTTTACGAAGTGTTTTTTAACACAAGTAAACAGAGAATTCAGAAGTGTTCTTTAACACAGTTCTGATCTTCTAGTAGCCTTCGAGAGAGAGGAAAGGCGCCGCACCAGCGTTGCTTTTGCACGGGAGTTCGTGTCCATCCGAGGAGTCAGAAGAGCAGGAGTGTTCCAAGTTCTCCGACGAACTTGCTGGTTCCTGGAAGCTATTCGTGTATGGCGAATAAAGCTTTAAGCAACGGTGATTATTCACCCCAACAGGAGTTCTTCCATCTTTCGCCAGTCACCTTCTTCGTTGCAGCCAGTAATTCAGATTGTATCTTCTTTTTAGAAGTACTACGATCGATTGCTGTTGATTACGAAATCTTTTTAGATTCTCGTAATTCAGAATCACCTTCCTTGAAGTGTTGATTTGAAACATTGTTTTTACAATTGTTTCATTTTCTCTGTTTTCTATCGAAAAATTGTGCCCCGGCACTAACATATATATATTTCTCTCTCTCTCTCTCTCTCTCTCCTCCCATTCTTTCTTACAAATTTCCCTCTCAACTCTTGAGAGCCGCTGCCACTCTCCTCTCTCTTAAAAAAACCTAACATCTTCATCTCTCACCGCCCCCGCCTCCTCCCACCTCCTCCGCCTCCGCATCCTCTCACCTCCTCCGCCTCTCACGGTCTCACCTCCTTCGCCTCTCATCGATTCCGCATGTGTGACTGTTCCTCTCCTCTCTCTAAAAAAATAGATCTGTGGTTGAATCCTCTCTGTCTTCCTATTTCTAAAAAAATAGATCTGTGGTGGATTGATATCTGTGTGTTAACAATAGATCGATTAGGACTTCTTTTTGGTGATTTGTGTGTTCCTACTACCAAGGCATCTGTGATCTGGGGTTGAATTTTATAGTTTATGGTACCATCACCTGGATGATATATTGCATAAATATTTAGCTGTTTATCTCAATAATTTTAGTTTTATCTTTCATTTTTACAAGTATATAAACTTATGGGCTTGGATTTCTTTAAAGATATGTCACAAAATTTTTTTTTGTTATTTAATGTTGGAATGATACTCATTTTGCTTACTATGTACTTTGCAATTCGTTCATTTTGAAGCTGGGAGTATTAGCCATGATGGTATTGAAACATTTGCTATCCAGTGTTCTAAATATTGGATTAACTTTCAATTATTGATAATGTGATATATATGCTGATTGATTGGGTGGCCAAAATTAAGAATTATATTATGCAATTAATCGGCCGGAATTTTTTCCGGTCCGGTTTAAGTAACAATAAGCCCAATTTATTTTGATCACAGGAAATACATCACAAGGGAATCACATAATAGTGATCTGCCGATTTTTATTTTTATTTTTATTTTTTAGAGCCAGTAAATCCAATTTTGTACTGGGCCATTAACAAACAAAGGTCCACAAAAAAGGCCCATATAAACCGAAAACCGAATTGAATATTTCGGTTTGGTTTAGGTTCGGTTTTTGCTGGATTCGGTTCGGTTTTGGTTTCTATTTTTGTAAATTCGGTTGACGGTTTTCGATAATTCGTTTCGGTTTGAACCAAATAAACCGAATACTCACCCCTAGGTGACAGAGGAGGTAGAGATGACCTGCCGGACCGGGCCAGCTCAGGCTCAAATTTGATCTGATTCGACTGGGTCTGGACCGGCCAGTCCAACCCAGTTAAGGGAACATGCCGGGCCTAGTAGTGAAACACCAAATCCAGTCCGGCACACAACCCGGTCTAAAGAACCGGGTGGGCAGGACATAACCAGGCTATCGATACGATCGAGCTAAAACTCGCACTTACTAAACTTCGCATACAACTGGTGCTCTCTGAGAATCTGAAGAACTACACGAAGATGCTGCTCATAATCTGCCTCATTCTTGCTATAGACTAAGATGTCATCTATAAACACTACCACGAACTGGTCCAAATAGGGCATGAAGATACGATTCATGAGGTCCATGAATACGGCTGGCGCATTGGTCGCTCCAAATGGCATAACAAGGAACTTCCAATGCCCATATCTGGATATGAATGTTGTCTTTGGGATGTCTTGCTCTCTAACTCTGATCTGATGGTATCCTGACCGCAAGTCAATCTTCGAGAATACTGTCTCTCCTCTGGGTTGATCAAATAAATCATCTATCATTGGTAGAGGATATTTGTTCTTGACTGTTACAGAGTTCAAGGTACGATAATCAACATATAATCTTGATGTACCATCCTTCTTTTTCAGAAGAAGTATCGGGGCTCCCCAAGGTGATCCACTAGCACGAATGAATTCCTTGGTTCTAAGTTCTTCAATCATCTTGTACAAAATCTCTAACTCTGAAGGTGCCATCCTGTAGACTCCCCTGACACTAGTGCCGTCCCTGGAAGCAAATCAATGGTGAACTCTATCTCTCTCTCTTTGGGGGTATGCCTGGAAGCTCTTCGGGGAACACGTCTGGAAACTCTTCCACGACTCTGGGAAACTGAACTGCCACTGCTACTGCCATCCGCAATACAGGTGGAGAAGGTTCTACTTCGCCTCTGGAAAATAAAAACTCTGCCTCACCGGGAATACCAAAAATAATCCTGCCGATATGGCAGTCTATTCTTACGTATTGCTCCTTCAACCAATCCATTCCTAGGACCACATCATAATCGGTCATCGAGAATTCTATCAACCTAGCAAAAAACTCTCTACCGCTAACTACGATTCGACACGAAGAAAATGCTCTATCTACTCCCACAAGACCGTTACCAGTAAGTATATTGAGCCTTACTGATAATGACTCGGGCTGCAGTCCTATCCGTGTAGTGAATCGTGCAGACATAAATGAATACGATGCACCCGAATCAAATAATACTGATACTGGAAAAAAGTTGACGAGAATGGTACCTGCCACCACCTCACCTGAAGCTAACTCTTCTTCCACGGTCAGAGCCATAGTCTGACATTGCCTTCTTGGTGCTGGTCCCCTCTGCTGGTGACCTCTCTGCCTGTTCTGAATCTGAGCTTGGACATACTGTTGAGCCTGAGGCGGCAATGGCCTCGAAGGCTGGTACTGCTGCTGCACTGGTGCTGGACCCCTAACCGATGGACTGGTTAGGTTTGATGATGACGAACTGGCTCTATTCGGACAAAACCCTATCTTGTGATCCGGTGCCCTACAAGCCAAGCACAATCCTTGTGCTTTGTGACACTCTGATACTACATGTCCTGGCTTCCCACAATGAGTGCAGCCCATTGTGGAAGACTGTTTCTGCTTCTGTTGTTGAGGATACGCCGGCGTCGAGTGCTGAACCGACGAGACTGTGGTCGTCTGCTTAGGAGCTCCAATAGTCAAAGCCCTAGCTGTCGGGGCTGGTGCTGAGGACTGGGACATCTGCCCATGAGACCTCTTTCGTCCTCCGCTTCTATCTACAATCCTCTGCGAAGTATACTCATGCCTCTTCGCTGCTCGCAAGACGGCATCAAACGTCTGGTGCTCAAACTGCTCCACTGATATGATAATCTATAGGTAGAGCCCCTGCTGGAATCGCTGGGCTCGATCTAATTCGGTTGCCACCAAGGTAGGAGCAAACCGACTGAGTCTAGAAAACTCGACCGCATATCCATTGACCGTCCTGCCCATCTGCTTAAGATTAGCGAATCTCGTCTGCAGATCAAACCGAGCTACTGCGTCGAAGTACTTGGTCTGAAACTTGTTGCTGAACACCGCCCATGAGACAGGCGTCGGTAATCCAACTGCTAGCATCGCCCACCAGCTGCGGGCTAAGTCCAATAACTGTAGGCGCACAACGGCCACCTTCTCATTCTCAGGAATCCTAGATGCTTCCAGGATAATCTCTATGTCATGAAGCCATGCATCAGCAGCAATAGCATCTTCAGTGTCGTCAAAGAAAGGAGGGTTCAGACGCTTGAAGCTGTTGGCCGCGTTGTTCCCTTGGTAACCAACTCTGTCCATGGCATCTTTTACTGTCTGGTGCAGGGCATCGCCCCGACGATTTTGAGATGCAAGCAATTCCCTGATGAGACCCACCAGGGTTCCATTGTCAGGCTCTGCAGGCTGGACTGGCTGAACTGGGGGCTCTGGATCCCCGGAATGCATGACTCGGGAGGCCGCTCCAGATTGCTGGGTTTGGTCTCCAAGTTGATGCTGGTCCACTAGAGGTGCTTCGCCTTGCTGATCGACAGGACCAGGAACAATGCCGCTGAAGAAACGACATGGGGAACAATAAGGAAGGACCATGATAAATCGAGGATATAAACATGTGATCAAGTCAAGATTTCAGAAGGATTAGAATAAACGAGTAGAGATCAAGGGCGAGTGCTGATTGAGATATCTATTCAGTGAAACTGTAACGCCCCAGTCCCAAAATACGTAGGACTAAGCATACGAAATATGCCAGCTGCATGCATACGAAGAATACTCCAATATGTGGAATCCTCGTACACATACATAAGCTGTAAATCACATGCCAATCACGAGTAACTATATCTCATCCACAAAATCACAAGAGAAAATGATAGTCCAGATAGTACCAAATAAAAGTGTCAAAAGATAGATAGCCGGGTGGAAACAAATCCACTACCAAACAGCTATAAATATAATCTAAGATACTAGAGTTCAACTTCTCAAAATAAATGAAAGATACAAGTAAGGGAAGAATCAGACATCGTCAGAGGGTAAGATATCCTCGGTAGGAAACGAAGGAGCTAAACTGAGTCCGTGCTCCTGGGGCAATCCTGACCATCTACACCTGGAGAGATCACCAGGTCCTCAGCGGGACATAAAAAGATACAGAAAAATATGCCATATAAACTGAATATAAACTGCTCACAATAATCCGGATCATGACATGGTTCAGCACTTTATCATCGAAGCAGTGAACCACACCTACAACCAAACAAGGACAAGGAGTGGTACACTAGTTCGTGACAAAATACTGTTCCAAGCCATGAACGGTATAGTACACAACCATATGGAAAAGTACATACACCTACGGATAAAGATCATCTAACCATTCTAAGTGGAATGCATTTTAAGAACAGTTCATGGTCGCATGACTACCGGGTCAAGTCAGGAAAATACCAATGCAGTACAGTACCTCAGTAGCGAGTCACAACACCATATACTATTCCTCAGTATCGAGCGAGTCTATAGCATATAGTCTACCTATAGTTCCTCAGTAGCGAGCGAGTCTACGATAGATAGGGTGGTAGTCAACTTCCAATCATGTTCTCTCCGCCCAATGCCGACTCATAACTGCTAAGTCTTCTAGCATGCAACTCTATTAGCAGTTATTTCCTAACGCACGTCCTCACGTATCGGTGGCCAACCAACTACGCAAGTACGAGACCTATATAAGACTCGTGATTCGTGTAACACATGTGGCAAGGCCAATGAATGCATCACAACATAGGGTAGCCTTCTTAACTTTAAGTCGATGCATAATAATAAAGTAATAGAAATAAAACTAAACAGTTAATTGCATAAAATATATCAGGACAGAAAATGACAATAAGTAAGAAAATAATACTAAATCAGCATGCTAACTGGTAGTAAATAAGCAGAATATAATGGCAAGGTATCTTGCCTGAGGGTGGTGCGAGATGTAGCAAAATCCGACAGTCAGAATCGTCCACACAAAAGTCAAAATCCACAAGGAGCTCCGGATGCTGAAACAAACATCAAGAACGAGTTTGAAATAAAAGATATGCCTAGGAAACGCCTGTCCAAAAGTCCAATTCTGGAATAGGGGCAAAATCATAATTTTGGGTTAAAACGATGTCCGCCGTTGGACCCGTTTTGCACCGAAACGCGTGCCAGAATCTATGGTCTCTAAAGTCGTCAAACTACATGTCTACGGGTCCGGTTTGAGGAGACGAACTCAACGGTATGTCCAGTTTTGGATTCCGATGAGCCGTGCACAAATTCGCCCGTTATAGCGGGTCACGGGCCCGCCAAATAGGCGTTCCATTCGACCTTCTCAGAATCGGACCAAACTTGGCATATAAGACCAGAAAAACGATACGGTCCTTTTGGCGCAAGTTTTGTCTCGATACGACGAACGTACATGAAGTTATGGCCAAGTTTGCAAAAGGTCGATACGTGGGTATCTCGACGGATACGTACTGATTTCGTTGCGCACACGCAACAAAATCGAGTTCCGTCAGTTCCCACACGTCAGCAACATCCATACGTGCCTTTCGATGCGTATAGTGCGCGACCATGTCGTCCGGTTTGTCGGGGCGCACGCCGTATCGATGAGAATTGTTAAAATTCACAATTTAAAAACCAATTTTTTTTCTAAACTTTGAGACTGAATTATTCACGATATAGTCAATTAAAATTAAAACTACCAGCTAGGTTTCCATCTCCTGTAGGTTAACTGTAGGTCTGTTCAACAAAATTTTTGAGAAAGTTCATGGCTTGGCGATTGGTTGCCTTCCAATATGGGGTTTGGAATTTAGTTTTATGTCCCATTTTGGGATTATTTTTCATCGACTTAGCATCGGCTTCTTGGTCAGGTGGTTTCAATACATTCAAAACTATATACTAGGGTTAGGAAAGGGTCAAGTAGGCTCTATGCCACAACTTGCAGCATCGAAAATTATTGAGTATGCGCAAAGAAAAGTGACAGGAAAGAGGGTACCTCTATTCAGAAAACAGCTCTACTGTTGGTGGTGGCCGACGGCTGTGAAGGCAATTTCACTGTGTCCGACGGCCGTACAGGCGACGCTGGTGGTGGGGGAAGGTCGCCCAGGCTAAGGATTTTGTCGAGGGAGGCTGCAGCGGCTATGATAACTCTCGAATTAAACTGGGGTATCCACGAGTCTTAGGGATCGCGTGAGGAATAGATTTGGTTTAAAAAATTCAAATTTGATTCGATCTTGGAGGATAATAGGCTAAGGGATTGAAAGAAAAGATTTGCTAAGATATGGATCAAGATTTGAATTCGATTCAAATCAATTTTTTTTTCCTTTCTTTCCTTCTTGGCTTTAGTAGAGTCCCTGTATGGTAAACCCAGCTCGGGCTGGACGAAAGCACTGTTCCTTGGAACAGTGCTGACGTCGACATATTTTTTTTCTTTTCTTATTCCTATTCTATTATTTATTTATATATAAATATATACACACTTTTAATATCTAGCTAAATTATAAAATAAATCTCTAAAATCTCTAAAAATATTTTAAAATATTTAAATACTTATTTGGTAAAATCTTACCTTGTATGTCTACAACAAGATTATGAACCCAATTATTAATCCAAATACCAACCCTTAAATACTGCAAATTATTAAATAGCTAAATAAATAATAATATAACAAAATTCTAAAACATTTCTAATATGGTTTAATAAAGGTTTTCATACCACAAAAATAATACATATGTACTACCATATAGAATAGCAGTCTCTTGCTATATCTTGATATCCACCACTCATATAACTAAATTAAAAAGAATATTTAATAATTTAGAGCAAAATACTATAAATCTAAAATAATTTAATAAAAAATTTATAAAATTTCTAGGGGGATTACATCCTACCCAACTTATAAAAATTTTGTCCTCGAAATTAAAATAAATCTTAATATCCGAGGACAAAGAAGTTACGAACGACAAAACGGTTAGGTATGTCAAACCATACCAAGGCTATGTGAAAGGATGGAAGGGACATTCTACCATCGAACTCCTAGTTCGGCGTGACCCATCTAAGGAATAGGTTGCACGAAGTTCACAGCTCTACCCAACTTATAGGAGTGTAAAACCCCTAAATTTCTACTCTTTTTTTTATTAAATTTGGTATCGATTTAAAATTTTGTATTGTACGTCGCATAGTCGTATTGTACGTCGCGCACGAAATTTTATTTTTCATAATTACTCAACGAGTGCGAATATGTGCGAGCGTACATATTTTTAGAAAAACATTTTTCTTATTTTTATAGTTTCAAAATAATATATGTAATATTTAATTTAGCTATCAAAATTTTCTAAATTTATCATTTTATTTATGTAAAGCCTTTTATTTAGAATAAATAATATTCTTAATGCATGCACATATTTCATAAATATTTTGCTAGTTTATTTTAAATAAAAATGTAATTTTCGAGATTTATTAATATTAATAATTTATTATTCAAAAAGATATTTAAAAATATTAATGTAATTTTCGAAATTATTATTATTAGTATTTTTGGAAAATATATTTCGAAATTATTGTGGAGATTTAAACCTTGATTTGGATTTTTGGAATTATTTAAATAGTTAAATATTTGAAGTTTGATTTATCCCATTTGATTTTGAGCTAAAAATTTAATTAGATTTAAATTGGATTTATACTTGTATTTGGATTTGGATTGATTTTAAATTAAATTACGAAATATCTAATTAGGTTTAAATCCTAATCCTAATCCTAATCCCATCCAAATGGGAATTTCCACATCCTATATATAGGCAGGTACTCCTCCATTATTCCTCCACAATTCATCCTCCACAAATTCCATAACCCAAATAGTGCATCGTGTCCGTGTCTCCATCTTTTCCACTATTTTCCCTTAATTACAATTACATTGCTATCTTCTTCGTGTCCATACACGGACACATGTTCTCATCCTTCCCGGACACCAAACCCTAAACCTAAAACTCAATTTCTAACAAACCCAAACCCTAATCCTATTCTAATCCTGGCCGACTGTCCCTGCCCGTCCTCTCCTTGCCTCCACCTCGACACCTGCTGCCCCGACCAAACCCATAGTTTCCACCGCCTCCGCCCGACTCCATTCCCTCGACCACACGACCCACCATCCGCCGTGGCTCATCCCGACCACCGCCAACCCAGCACACCACAATCCCGGCCATCCCCGGCCGACTCCTCTGTTGCAGCCAACCCAAGCCACCACCTTCATCATCACCAGGCCGCCGTTCACCCCCACGACGACCCCGCTCAACCTGACTCCGGTCATACCACCGCGGTCACAACCACAGAACCCTACACCATCGTCAACACCCCGACGGCCGCCGCCACAACCACCAACCGAAGAAAACCCAAAATTAAAACACACACACCCCTCACCTGACCGCCGGCCGTAGCCGCCTGCTCCGCCTCCGAGCCGTTGTCGAAGTCCTCCGCCCGTCGGTCGTCGTTCCCCTCTCGAAACCCTCTCCGACTTCCCTTCCTCCGCGTAGGTGCGCGATCGCCGGCGCAATCTCAGCCACCCGCCACCACCCTAGCCTCCACCGAATCTGCGCTCGCCGAACCCTCTCCGCCTCTGGCCGCCCGTCCAGCGCGCCGCAGCCTGGCCCCCAGTCGCCCCACGCCGCCGATCTCCTCCGCCCTCTCCGAGTTATCCTCCGCGCGCAGCCCTAACCGCCGCCTCCGCCAGCGTCGCGCCGACCCTCGCTCATCCTCCAGTGAGCCACCCTCTCGAAACCCTCACTGTGCCGCTTCGCTCCCCCGCCGCACCTCTTCCCGAGCCTCCGGTCGGCGGCGCCACTGCCAACAGACCGCCGTCCCCCGTCTCCCCTTCTCTCCGCTTCCTCCGGCCGACGAGACCCCCACTTCTCTCTCCCCTCCGCTGCTTCTCCCCATCTCCGTCGAGCACCCGCCTTCACCGCCCGCCGGAGCCGAAGCAGAGCTCCCTCGGTTTCGCCGCTTTTCCACTTTCCCTCTCTCGCACTCTCTCTCTTCCCGTTATTTCTTCGAGGAATAGAAGCAGCAGGTTTACGATGTTTTTTTTTTTTTTGGTTTTCTTTATTTTAATTTACTTTATTTTATTTTCTCCTTTCTTCTTTTCTTTTCTAAAATTATTTTAGGGATTAAGTAAACTACAATTATTAATAATATTATTTGTTATTTTATTATTATTATTATCATTGGTTTTTATAAATTATAGGAACAGCAACATCAATTGTTGTTGTTCAATTGGGTTTTATATATTTTATTGCATTAGTGTTTAGCTTAATTATATTTATATTTTTATGTATTATGTATTATGTATTATCATTATTATTATTATCATCATTATTACTATTATTATTATTTTTTTCTATTACCAGTACAAGAGAATAATTTGTTATAGTCCTTATAAATTTTTATTATATATATGTTTACATTAAAATAGTAGTAGATGATTATTAGTATAATTGACACTAGTTTTAAGTATTGTTATATATACGTAAACCTTTAAAGGTTATTTTTATGGTTTTGACCTAAACAAGTTACAAATATTTACGATATTTATTTAAGATATTATTTGTATATAAAGTGTAGCTATTATCTATAGGCATATTTATACAAAACTTTGGGTTTTAATAGATTTATTTTGCTATTTTCAAATATTATCTAATAAAAAGACTACAAATTTTTTTGAATATTAAAATAGTTTTCGAAACTCGTATATATATATATATATATATATATATATATATATATATATATATATATATATATATATATATATTATTTATCTATGTTTTTATCCTCCCATCCATGAATAAGCCTATTATTCCTATTCCTTCGCCAATTCTGTCCTTCCCCTATCGACCATAACTAATTTGACCGTCCTGGACCCAATGGAACCGTCCGTGCCGACATCAGAGGTCACCTTGCATAGCTATTGCACCGAAGTCGCAGTTTGTCCTACCTTGATCATCGCAGCACACCAGGCGTACTACCAGGCAAAACACCTTGTCATTTGCTGTTTATTTATTTTAGCTCATATATCATGCATTATTTATTTTTTTATGCAAAATAAACTGTGATACATGGCATAACCTGTTAGAACTTACTGTTCATTTATATTTCCTACGATGTATTGTTTTCTTACACATTAAACCTAGATTTAAGGGACCACCTTTGTGTGTTGCATTCATGGCCTTGACACGTTGTACCACGAAGTTGTGTGTCGCATGTAGAACACGGAAGTACGTGATTGGCTGGCCACCAGTACGTACAAGCCGTGCGATAGGAATAACCGCTAATAGAGATTGCATGCTAGTTTGACTTAGCGGTTATAGTGGTTTTGTGTTGTGGATACAACACAGTAGGCATTGGGCGGGGAGGATAATTCCTTAGCGTATGGACTTCGATGCACTTCCCTTGTGACCCGGACTCTCCGCTGGAGATACGGGGTTGATGACCCATGATTACTGACGGCCACTGACGATTCTGCGGAATGTCATGCTCTTACTGAGGGGGCCTCTGGTGCCCAATGGGGGGGACTATGCCGATCCTATTTAGCCAGGGCCCATGCGTAGGAAGGATTGTTCTTAACTACATTTCACTTAGAACGGTAGGCTACCCTATCCGTTAGGTACGAGTACTTTTGGTTTGGGTACTTGTATCTGACCGTGGCTTGGAACAATAACTTGTCGCAGATTAGTTCGTCATATCTTGTCCTTGTTTGGTTGTAGGTGTGACTTACTACTTCGATGAGAAGGCATTGAACCTTGTTGGGGTCCGGATACCATATTGGATTCATAGCATGGAAAGATACGTCACCGTAAATTAGTTTACCATCTCCTGTCCTTGTTTGGTTGGGGGGATGGTACGCTCGTTCAGTAGGTGTGTATTGGACCATGTTATAAATTCAATTGACTTATTTATTTGAGCAATATTTATTCAGTTTATATGGCATGATATTATGTGTCTTGTTACGTCCCTCTGAGTACCTGGTTATCTCTCCAGGTGTGCGCTATTATCTTTCGCAGGTGCTTTAGCTTTAGCCGTGATCATCGATATTTCTTCGAGGATGATTGCACTTGGATCGTCTTCGCTTCGCTCGCCAAATTCATATCTTTTCTTATGTATTTTTCCTTTACTTGTTGGTAGTGGATTTGTCTCCGCCCAACATATTGTATCAAGACAATTCATTATCTTTATATGATGTCTTTTATTCATTTATTTTGTGTGGATGAGATTAGTTATGGTTCTACTGCATTTTACAGCTTATGTATTCATACGAGGGTTCTATATATTGGAGTGTACTTCGTATGAATACAGCTGGCATGTCTACATTCCTAGTCCTACGTATTTTGGGACTGGGGCGTTACATGTTTTTGTGGTGGCCCATGGAGGTCAAGATAAATTGTTTGGTTACTTTACCGTACCAAGCAAGCCTGCGTATAGGATTAGAAGTCTAGGGTCTCATCCACATACTTGACTCTTTCCTAGATTTTATCTACCGTTTGACTCATCGACTGCATCTTGCTTGATTCCTTCTAACAAAATTCTTATCTTTCCTTCGTGCCTGCTAGAGATTGACCCTACTAGTTAGATGTCCCAAATACCCTTAGCTTAATTCTTTAAGTTGGGTAGAATACCCCACGACCTGACACACCATTGACCATTAAGAGAATACAAATAGTATTATCTAGACCATAGAGACTAGAGGAATCTAACCCATTTGGTCAACCAAGCCTTGGTCAATAAACCGTAGAATGATTGTATAGGAATAAAAGACTTAGATCCTTATGACTCTTAGACTATTCATAATTGATTTTATTCATCTACCATCGTGCCTATATTTTTACTATCTAAAACTAATGATGCTAATGTAGCCTAGTTTTTGCAAGCTTATCTTTTTATCGAGCTTGTTCAAGACATGTTATTGGAAGAGCTCCCACTAACATGTTGTCTAATCAGAACCGGTGCATAATGGTCTGATCAACCAAGTGCACTTTGGTTCGCTTTTGCCTATTATTCTACGTGGATGGAGACATAGCTAAACTTGTCCTCTAGAGTCCCATCCGCGACTGCCTTGGCAACTCCTTTGAATTTTTTTTCGATCGTCTTTGAATCACGTATTCGTATTCGATAACGCCTCCTTCGAACTCTATATTGCTTTCGCCTTCACCTATTTTAGGAGGACGAAGGCGTTATACTAGAACTTCCTTTAGCCTTCCTATCGGCTATGACCATTCTCACTCGATGTTGCTATATCTTCATCCTAAACTACTTGACCCTATCAAGACCCTCTAATCGCTTAATTAAAGCGAATCTATTTCGTTCTCTTAATCGTGACCCTCATTCATTACCCGTGACCATGTCGTATTGTTTTTCTACGATCTAGATCGCGATTTCTTACGACATAATTTTGTGAAAATATTGTCATCGTTGGATCCCCATTGATACCCCCTTGTGTCCTCTCACCCCCTACTAATTCTTAATTTCGAGGACAAAATTCTTTTAAGTTGGGTAGGATGTAAAACCCCTAAATTTCTACTTTTTTTTATTAAATTTGGTATCGATTTAAATTTTTGATTTGTACGTCGCGTAGTCGTATTGTACGTCGCGCACGAAATTTTATTTTTCATAATTGCTCAACGAGTGCGAATATGTGCGAGCGTACATATTTTTAGAAAAACATTTTTCTTATTTTTATAGTTTCAAAATAATATATGTAATATTTAATTTAGCTATCAAATTTTTCTAAATTTATGATTTTATTTATGTAAAGCCTTTTATTTAGAATAAATAATATTCTTAATGCATGCACATATTTCATAACTATTTTGCTAGTTTATTTTAAATAAAAATGTAATTTTTGAGATTTATTAATATTAATAATTTATTATTCAAAAAGATATTTAAAAATATTAATGTAATTTTCGAAATTATTATTATTAGTATTTTTGGAAAATATTTTTCGAAAATATTGTGGAGATTTAAACCTTGATTTGGATTTATGGAATTATTTAAATAGTTAAATATTTGAAATTTGATTTATCCCATTTGATTTTGAGCTAAAAATTTAATTAGATTTAAATTGGATTTATATTTGTATTTGGATTTGGATTGATTTTAAATTAAATTACGAAATATCTAATTAGGTTTAAATCCTAATCATAATCCTATCCAAATGGGAATTCCCACATCCAATATATAGGCAGGTACTCCTCCATTATTCCTCCACAATTCATCCTCCATAAACTCTATAACCCAAATAGTGCATCCTGTCCGTGTCTCCATCTTTTCCACTATTTTCCCTTAATTATAATTACATTGCTATCTTCTTCGTGTCCACACACGGGCACATGTTCTCATCCTTCCCGGTCACCAAACCCTAAACCTAAAACTCAATTTCTAACAAACCCTAATCCTATTCTAATCCTGGCCGACTGTCCCTGCCCGTCCTCTCCTCGCCTCCACCTCGACAACTGCTGCCCCGACCAAACCCATAGTTTCCACCGCCTCCGCCCGACTCCATTCCCTCGACCACACGACCCACCATCCGCCGTGGCTCATCCCGACCACCGCCAACCCAGCACACCACAATCCCGGCCATCCCCGGCCGACTCCTCTGTTGCAGCCAACCCAAGCCACCACCTTCATCATCACCAGGCCGCCGTTCACCCCCACGACGACCCCGCTCAACCTGACTCCGGTCATACCACCGCGGTCACAACCACAGAACCCTACACCGTCGTCAATACCCCGACGGCCGCCGCCACAACCACCAACCGAAGAAAACCCAAAATTAAAACACACACACCCCTCACCTGACCGCCGGCCGTAGCCGCCTGCTCCGCCTCCGAGCCGTTGTCGAAGTCCTCCGCCCGTCGGTCGCCGTTCCCCTCTCGAAACCCTCTCCGACTTCCCTTCCTCCGTGTAGGTGCGCGATCGCCGGCGCAATCTCAGCCACCCGCCACCGCCCTGGCCTCCACCGAATCTGCGCTCGCCGAACCCTCTCCGTCTCTGGCCACCGGTCAAGCGCGCCGCAGCCTGGCCCCCAGTCGCCCCACGCCGCCGATCTCCTCCGCCCCCCTCCGAGTCACCCTCCGCGCGCAGCCCTAACCACCGCCTCCGCCAGCGTCGCTCCGACCCTCGCTCATCCTCCAGTGAGCCACCCTCTCGAAACCCTCATCGCGCCGCTTCGCTCCCCCGCCGCACCTCTTCCCGAGCCTCCGGTCAGCGGCGCCACTGCCAACCGACCGCCGTCCCCCGTCTCCCTTCTCTCCGCTTCCTCCGGCCGACGAGACCCCCGCTTCTCTCTCCCCTCCGCTGCTTCTCCCCATCTCCGCCGAGCACCCGCCTTCACCGCCCGCCGGAGCCGAAGCAGAGCTCCCTCGGTTTCGCCGCTTCCCCACTTTCCCTCTCTCGCACTCTCTCTCTTCCCGTTATTTCTTCGAGGAATAGAAGCAGCAGGTTTACGATGTTTTTTTTTTTTTTGGTTTTCTTTATTTTAATTTACTTTATTTTATTTTCTCCTTTCTTCTTTTCTTTTCTAAGATTATTTTAGGGATTAAGTAAACTACAATTATTAATAATATTATTTGTTATTTTATTATTATTATCATTGGTTTTTATAAATTATAGGAACAACAACATCAATTGTTGTTGTTCAATTGGGTTTTATATATTTTATTGCATTAGTGTTTAGCTGAATTATATTTATATTTTTATGTATTATGTATTATGTATTATGTATTATCATTATTATTATTATCATCATTATTACTATTATTATTATATTTTTTTTACCAGTACAAGAGAATAATTTGTTATAGTCCTTATAAATTTTTATTATATATATGTTTACATTAAAATAGTAGTAGATGATTATTAGTATAATTGACACTAGTTTTAAGTATTGTTATATATACGTAAACCTTTAAAGGTTATTTTTATGGTTTTGACCTAAACAAGTTACAAATATTTACGATATTTATTTAAGATATTATTTGTATATAAAGTGTAGCTATTATCTATAGGCATATTTATACAAAACTTTGGGTTTTAATCTAGATAGATTTATTTTGCTATTTTCAAATATTATCTAATAAAAAGACTACAAATTTTTTTTGAATATTATAAATAGTTTTCGAAACTCGTATATATATATATATATATATATATTATTTATATATGTTTTTATCCTCCCATCAATGAATAAGCCTATTATTCCTATTCCTTCGCCAATTCTGTCCTTCCCCTATCGACCCTAACTAATTTGACCGTCCTGGACCCAATGGAACCGTCCGTGCCGACATCAGAGGTCACCTTGCATAGCTATTGTACCGAAGTCGCAGTTCGTCCTACCTTGATCATCGCAGCACACCAGGCGTACTACCAGGCAAGACACCTTGCCATTTGCTGTTTATTTATTTTAGCTCATATATCATGCATTATTTATTTTCTTTATGCAAAATAAACTGTGATACATGGCATAATCTGTTAGAACTTACTGTTCATTTATATTTCCTGCGATGTATTGTTTTCTTACACATTAAACCTAGATTTAAGGGACCACCTTTGTGTGTTGCATTCATGGCCTTGACACGTTGTACCACGAAGTTGTGTGTCGCATGTAGAATACGAAAATGCGTGATTGGCTGGCCACCAGTACGTACAAGCCGTGCGATAGGAATAACCGCTAATAGAGATTGCATGCTAGTTTGACTTAGCGGTTATAGTGGTTTTGTGTTGTGGATACAACACAGTAGGCATTGGGCGGGGAGGACAATTCCTTAGCATATGGGCTTCGATGCACTTCCTTTGTGACCCGGACTCTCCGCTGGAGATACGGGGTTGATGACCCATGATTACTGACGACCACTGACGATTCTGCGGAACGTCATGCTCTTACTGAGGGGGCCTTTGGTGCCCAAGGAGGGACTATGCCGATCCTATTTAGCCAGGGCCCATGCGTAGGAAGGATTGTTCTTAACTACATTTCACTTAGAACGGTAGGCTACCCTATCCGTTAGGTACGAGTACTTTTGGTTTGGGTACTTGTATCTGACCGTGGCTTGGAACAATAACTTGTTGCGGATTAGTTCGTCACATCTTGTCCTTGTTTGGTTGTAGGTGTGACTTACTACTTCGATGAGAAGGCATTGAACCTTGTTGGGGTCCGGATACCATATTGGATTCATAGCATGGAAAGATACGTCACCGTAAATTAGTTTAGCATCTCCTATCCTTGTTTGGTTGGGGGGATGGTATGCTCGTTCAGTAGGTGTGTATTGGACCATGTTATAAATTCAATTGACTTATTTATTTGAGCAATATTTATTCAGTTTATATGGCATGATATTATGTGTCTTGTTACGTCCCTCTGAGGACCTGGTTATCTCTCCAGGTGTGCGCTATTATCTTTCGCAGGTGCTTTAGCTTTAGCCGTGATCATCGCTATTTCTTCGAGGATGATTGCACTTGGATCGTCTTCGCTTCACTCGCCAAATTCATATCTTTTCTTATGTATTTTTCCTTTACTTGTTGGTAGTGGATTTGTCTCCGCCCAACATATTGTATCAAGACAATTCATTATCTTTATATGATGTCTTTTATTCATTTATTTTGCGTGGATGAGATTAGTTATGGTTCTACTGCATTTTACAGCTTATGTATTCATACGAGGGTTCCATATATTGGAGTGTACTTCGTATGAATACAGCTGGCATGTCTACGTTCCTAGTCCTACGTATTTTGGGACTGGGGCGTTACAAGGAGTTTGGCAATCGTGGAAAGCACAGTAATAGGACTGCTAAGGACGACAATTTCTAAAGAGATGTACGAGGGTATGAGGTACTTACGTTTGTAGTCACGGACTCTAAAGGAAGCCTAGGTATTACATACTTAACATTGCTCCTATGTTGAGTATGTTTCATCAAGGCAGCATGAGAGGTCTTGTTTGAACATAATCGGGAACAATTTGGTATAGGGGAATTCCATTGATCGAATAACATAGGCCTCGGAGAGACGTGGTTGATAAATTTATGGAAGACGTATTCGTGGGCCCAAAGATGGAAACTATATAACAGGTGGAGAGGCTCATTTCATAGAGTTAGGTTTTATAGTCCAAATATGGCGGTAAGCACATATGGGTTTAACTTGGTTCTAGTGATCCCTCTATATGGACATCAATCTTTGATTGAATCAATCTTGGTTTTAATCTATATGGGCTGCAAAAATTTCATGAAACCAATCTAAACCATCCTTATTAGGTTATGGTACTTTTAGAACAGGTTCTAGTCCAAGTGGTTGGGCTAATTACAAATTAGGTTGTCTGAATAGGTTCGGTAAGTTGTGAGACGCGCCTCCCGTGACTTTTGTGTTTAAGTAGCACAAAAGGCCTCTATTGAGTGACACACTATGGGCATGTGCGTAGTGGGCTTCGAATAGATCACAACTATATATTGTGTTGAAAGAATTGAGTTGAGATTGAATCTCAGATTGAAGTCGGAAGGTTCATCGATATTACGGTAAGGATTATAGTCAGCATTTTTAACTCGAAAGTCGCATCATAAAAATATAGTACAAGGGGACATTTTTGAGTGGGACATGATATACCTAGATGATGGGGAGCTCATCTAGTTCTTGTATATGAAATTTGTTGGAAGAAAAAGTCTAGTGTTGTGCTCAAAGTCACGATAGGGAACACCCAAGGATCAAAATAGAGAGTGGGTTTTTCATGAGGCAATGATTTATCCTTCTAACGGTAACCAATTTATCCTAATCAATCGGTAAAAAGAAGTCTAGAGGGCATTCAATCTATAATCCCCAGAAATTCCTCTCTCAAAATTAAAACTAGGCACGAATTTATGATTGATAAAGTTAGTAATATTCCAAGTCGTGGTATCATACACTGACTTGATATCAAAGGGTAATAGATAACATGATGCGGTAGATATGAATCAAGGACGAAGTGATTGCGAATAGATGGAAGAATATTGTGTATGTCATACTTGTGTTCCCATGGGAATTCTTCTAGCACGAAACACTATAATGACACACAAACCGAGGACATGGGCCATTTCACATATACAAGGTCTACAAAAAGGTATCTAACTCTAAGGCATGTCTTGGTAATCCTTTTTAACCAATCCTTAATCACTATTCTAAGCAAGTCTGTCTATGCTACGGTTGCTGAGATTACTAAAGGTGTTTGTAGGTAGTACCTTGCAGTGCAGTTGGTAACTCTTAATCCCAATGTATTTAAGAAGAACGAGATAACTACTCTATGCATGAATATGACACTAATGAAGGTGCACCAATAATGTATTAACTAGAATAATACCTGTGGTATCTGTCAACTCGGGAAGGTTGTCTAGCACTGTCATGGTGAATGCTTGTCCTTGTCTTAGATTATTCATCTCTTCTCTAGCAGGCCTATACTCTGGTGTCTGGCCCTCTAAGGCTGGTCCCTCCTGATATTCTTCTAAGAAAAGTGGTTATGGTGCACCTGGTCCGAGAGTTTTTGGCCCTCGTAACTGCTGCTGTGATGGTGCCGGAGCTAAATTGTGTGTGGCATGTCGGTTGGGACAATCTCGAAGTTTATGCTCGTTGGAACCGCAATTGAAGCAACACTTTAGTCGCCGACGACAGTCCTTCTGCTGGTGCCCTCTCCTTCCACAAAACTGGCAAGTTATTGTACTTGGAATTTGGTAGGGCACGGTTTGCTGTTGATATTGTGCAGTAAGTCGTCGTTCGGGGCCTCCTGAACCAAGTTGAACTGGAAAGTCTATCGGGACATAGTATCTTTGAGTTTGTTGTGCTTCCTTGTGAAGGATCTCCTGACTTCTGGCTTCTTCCAATACTGCAGCGTACGAAATTCTGGATTGCACAGTGGTGTGTGCTTTAAGCTCGGGCCTTAATCCATTATGAAACCTTTTTGCCTTCTCCTTCTCCGTTGGCATCAATCCCTCGGCAAATCTGCTTAGTCGGCTAAATTCTGCATCATACTCGTCAATCGACTTTTCGCCTTGTTTGAGGTGGAGGAACTGGCTATACAATACATTCCGAGCAGCGGTTGGAAAGTACCTCTCGTTGAAGAGTTTGTAGAACCCTTCCCATGACTGATTGGTACCCAAGCGCCTCTCCTCTGCCTTCCACCAATGATGGGCATTATCCTCGAGTAATAAATCAACTGCGGTCATCCAATCTTCTTTAGGCAACTGTGACGCCCTTAACTTCTTCTCGGTGCTAATAAGCCATGAAGAAACTTCTAGTGGGCCTTCGGTACCTTTGAAGGTCTTCGGCTTCATTAGGGTGAAATCTGAAATACTGCCTACGTATGAATGGGGCCTTGGTGGAGGTGCTGGTACTTGGACTGGTGGTGGAGATGGGGGTCTATTAAGTAGGACCATCACGTCTTGTCTCAATAGCTCATTTTGCTGCCACTGAGCCCGCAATAAAGTATAAAGGAACCGATTGGTATCATCTCCATCAATCGGGGGCATAGGCATCTGTGGTCCATCTTGAGGTAGATTCTGATGAAGGGGTGGTGGAGTATACCCTCCCTGGGGTACAGGGGTCTGCTGAACAGACTGAACTAACTGGGGTTCAGAGGCTTGGGGATGCTGGTGAGTAGGTGGTGTCGTCTGGTCTGGCTGAGAAGGCATGGTTGAGGTTGCTATAGGATGCTGTGAGTGAATTTGCTCCTCCTGGGCTGCCGAGTTTCCTGGTGTGACGGCAAGTGGTGCAGCGCTACCGCTATGAGGATTCATTTTCTGGCATGAGATATAGAATTTTCGTTAGAACAATTTCAAGCTAGATGCAAGTCAAGCAATCAAATGAGAGTTTGAAGAGGAATCAAGGAAGGTATCAAACATGTGGATGAGATTCCTAATTTCTAATCCTATATGCAGGCTCGTATCAGCATAGTTATGTAGCCGATACGATATGCTCTGACCTGCATGGGCTACCACAAATACATGTAACGCCCCAGTCCCAAAATACGTAGGACTAGGCATACGAAACATGCCAGCTGCATGCATACGAAGAATACTCCAATATGTGGAATCCTCGTACACATACATAAGCTGTAAATCACATGCCAATCACGAGTAACCATATCTCATCCACAAAATCACAAGAGAAAATGATAGTCCATATAGTACCAAATAAAAGTGTCAAAAGATAGATAGCCGGGTGGAAACAAATCCACTACCAAACAGCTATAAATATAATCTAAGATACTAGAGTTCAACTTCTCAAAATAAATGAAAGATACAAGTAAGGGAAGAATCAGACATCGTCAGAGGGTAAGATATCCTCGGTAGGAAACGAAGGAGCTAAACCGAGTCCGTGCTCCTGGGGCAATCCTGACCATCTACACCTGGAGAGATCACCAGGTCCTCAGCGGGACATAACAAGATACATAAAAACATGCCATATAAACTGAATATAAACTGCTCACAATAATCCGGATCATGACATGGTTCAGCACTTTATCATCGAAGCAGTGAACCACACCTACAACCAAACAAGGACAAGGAGTGGTACACTAGTTCGTGACAAAATACTGTTCCAAGCCATGAACGGTATAGTACACAACCATATGGAAAAGTACATACACCTACGGATAAAGATCATCGAACCATTCTAAGTGGAATGCATTTTAAGAACAGTTCATGGTCGCATGACTACCGGGTCAAGTCAGGAAAATACCAATGCAGTACAGTACCTCAGTAGCGAGTCACAACACCATATACTATTCCTCAGTATCGAGCGAGTCTATAGCATATAGTCTACCTATCGTTTCTCAGTAGCGAGCGAGTCTACGATAGATAGGGTGGTAGTCAACTTCCAATCATGTTCTCCCCGCCCAATGCCGACTCATAACTGCTAAGTCTTCTAGCATGCAACTCTATTAGCAGTTATTTCCTAACGCACATCCTCACGTATCGGTGGCCAACCAACTACGCAAGTACGAGACCTATATGAGACTCGTGATTCATGTAACACATGTGGCAAGGCCAGTGAATGCATCACAACATAGGGTAGTCTTCTTAACTTTAAGTCGATGCATAATAATAAAGTAATAGAAATAAAACTAAACAGTTAATTGCATAAAATATATCAAGACAGAAAATGACAATAAGTAAGAAAATAAAACTAAATCAGCATGCTAACTGGCAGTAAATAAGCAGAATATAATGGCAAGGTATCTTGCCTAAGGGTGGTGCGAGATGTAGCAAAATCCGACAGTCAGAATCGTCCACACGAAAGTCAAAATCCATAAGGAGCTTCGGATGCTGAAACAAACATCACGAACGAGTTTGAAATAAAAGATAAGCCTAGGAAACGCCTGTCCAAAAGTCCAATTCTGGAATAGGGGCAAAATCGTAATTTCGGGTCAAAACGATGTCCGTCGTTGGACCCGTTTTGTACCGAAACGCGTGCCAGAACCTACGGTCTCTAAAGTCGTCAAACTACATGTCTACGGGTCCGGTTTGAGGAGACGAACTCAATGGTATGTCCAGTTTTGGATTCCGATGAGCCGTGCACAAATTCGCCCGTTAGAGCGGGTCGCGGGCCCGCCAAATAGGCGTTCCATTCGACCTTCTCAGAATCGGACCAAACTTGGCATACAGGACCAAAAAAATAATACGGTTCTGTTGGCGCAAGTTTTGCCTCGATACGACGAACGCACACGAAGTTATGGCCAAGTTTGCAAAAGGCCGATACGGGGGTATCTCGACGGATACGCACTGATTTCGTCGCGCACACGCAACGAAATCGAGTTCCGTCAGTTCCCACATGTCAGCAACATCCATACGCGCCTTTCGATGCGTATAGTGCGCGGCCATGTCGCCCGGTTTGTCGGGGCGCACGCCGTATCGATGAGAATTGTTGAAATTCACAATTTAAAAACCAAATTTTTTTCTAAACTTTGAGACTGAATTATTCACAATATAGTCAATGAAAATTAAAACTACCAGCTAGGTTTCCATCTCCTATAGGTTAACTATAGGTCTGTTCAACCAAATTTCTGAGAAAGTTCATGGCTTGGCGATTGGTTGCCTTCCAATATGGTGTTTGGGCTTAGTTTTATGTCCCGTTTTGGGACTGTTTTTCATCGACTTGGCGTCGGCTTCTTGGTCAGGTGGTTTCAATACATTCAAAACTATATACTAGGGTTAGGAAAGGGTCAAGTAGGCTCTATGCCACAACTTGCGGCATCGAAAATTATTGAGTATGCGCAAAGAAAAGTGACAGGGAAGAGGGTACCTCTATTCAGAAAATAGCTCTGTTGTTGGTGGTGGCCGACGGCTGTGTAGGCGGTTTCACTGTGCCTGACGGCCGTACAGGCGACGCTGGTGGTGGGGGAAGGTCGCCCAGGCTAAGGATTTTGTCGAGGGAGGCTGCAGCGGCTATGATAATTCTCGAATTAAACTGGGGTGTCCACGAGTCTTAGGGATCGCGTGAGGAATAGATTTGGTTTAAAAAATTCGAATTTGATTCGATCTTGGAGGAGACTAGGCTAAGGGATTGAAAGAAAAGATTTGCTAAGATATGGATCAAGATTTGAATTCGATTCAAATCATTTTTTTTCCTTTCTTTCCTTCTTGGCTTTAGCAGAGTCCCTGTATGGTAAACCCAGCTCGGGCTGGACGAAAGCACTGATCCTTGGAATAGTGCTGACGTCAGCATGACGTCAGCATATTTTTTTTTCTTTTTTTTTCTTTTCTTATTCCTATTCTAATTTATTTATATATATATAAATATATACACACTTTTAATATCTAGCTAAATTATAAAATAAATCTCTAAAATCTCTAAAAATATTTTAAAATATTTAAATACTTATTTGGTAAAATCTTACCTTGTATGTCTACAACAAGATTATGAACCCAATTATTAATCCAAACACCAACCCTTAAATACTGTAAATTATTAAATAGCTAAATAAATAATAATATAACAAAATTCTAAAACATTTCTAATATGGTTTAGTAAAGGTTTTCATACCACAAAAATAATACATATGTACTACCATATAGAATAGCAGTCTCTTGCTATATCTTGATATCCACCACTCATATAACTAAATTAAAAAGACTATTTAATAATTTAGAACAAAATACTATAAATCTAAAATAATTTAATAAAAAATTTATAAAATTTCTAGGGGGATTACGGAAACCCTCACACATCTTGATTTACAAGACCTGCATGGGCCACCACTTAAACCGTGTCACGCCCCAGAACCAGAATACTAGAGAGCGGAGGACAGACACAGCCAGCTACGTATATTGAAGGGAATCCTACCTCGCAATACGGTCACGGCTGTCTAGATGCATGAGGGTTTACTACAAGCCATTTGTCTCTTAGGGTCAAGAACAAGCCTAGTGTCTCAATCTCAAGCAAGCAAGTAAATGTAACAAGATGGTAGATCATCAGACATACAAAGTAAGGCGTCCCAAACATTACATATTCAGATGTTCATGAAGCTAGTCATACAAAATGCGAAGACTAGCAAGCGTTTAAGTCATACATGATCAACCCTAGGATCTGTCAATCATGTTACAGCCATTAGGCATACAGGAATGTAAATTCAACACGAGCTAACACTTTCTCGGGAGCTAAACGCCTCAAAAAAATAATTTACAATAGAGTGGAAGAGCAAAATAAAACCCACTCGTTGCCAGGGTTGCGCCTAGTGGTCACCATCTGGCTGGAAGACAGGAAGATCCTCGGGAGCTACTCTAAAATCTGGCCATACAAAACCAGCTAGGTCAGACCCCAGAAAGAGCAAGTGCCACAATGGAGGCTTCACTTAAGAACTAAAACCAGCATATTAGCACATGAGACATAAAGGGATAATAAAAGATATGATTTAGAAAAGACAATGTGATAAACGATAAGATAAGTAAGGAACTATTCCGGTAGCCAATTTACAACCCGTAAACCAAACAAGGACCGGGGTTGTAACCCTTCACCTAAATAGAGCTTAGTCTCCAACCAATTATCGACAAGAGTAAAGCATAACAGTAATGTGCAGAAATAACCATGTAGAGGTCTTATCTAGGCAAGACTAGACGGGACTCCATCCATCAATCACGGCCAAGCAATGAGTACGGCTTGATACTTTAACTAACTAGGGTTATCACAAGCTTAGTTACTAACAAGATGCATCGAGATGTTCCAACAGCCACAAGCCCTGCAGACTTAATCCAGGTTATCCGGTCACAAGTTGAAAGAGTTGGATTAGGTGACTTGGGGGTGCAACACATGACAGTGTGCTGGATATGTGCCCTACTCGACGACAGGCTACAAGTCCAATTAGAGCGCCCAGATAACGGAACTGCCTGTAGCTGGAAAATCTCTTCATGAACTACATGATCAATCTAGTCTTTATCCTAGTCAGATTCAGTATGAATCCCTGACCGTGGTAACCAGGAATTCATGTCCTAGACATGATACAAGACGAGACATGTAGCTTATACAAGTACAAACACCCACGGTGCAAGACAAAAGTTACTTAGCAAGTCAAGATAGCCGTCACAACAGCATATCAATATTATTATGTTGACTTTACTTATCAAGAGTGCGCCACGACGGGCCACTATCATGTCATGTTACTTGTTACTTGTTACTGGCTAAGAGTGCGCCTTAACAGGCCATTATCGTGTTCTATCCTTACATTATCATGAATGAGAGAAACTTGAATAAAATAGCTAATAACATATTCTTGAAGCCAAGAAAGAGATCTACCACTTTCATGTTGGAAGTTGGGAGAAATTCTGGCCACAATTCAGCCAAATAGGACTTAAAATAGCCAAAAACAGCCAAAATAGGCAATATGCGGCACTATTCAGCACTATGCGGCACTTCCATATGCGGCTCGGGCACTATGCGGCACTTCCATGTGCGGCTCGGACACTATGCGGCACTCTCATATGCGGCTCGGGCACTATGCGGCACTCTCATATACAGCTCGGGCACTATGCGATATTATACGGCACTTCCATATGCGACTCGGGCACTATGTGGCCCTCCCATATGCGGCTTGAACACTATACAGCACTCCCATATGCGACTCGGATACTATGTGGCACTATGCGGCACTCCCATATGCGACTCGGATACTATGTGGCACTATGCGGCACTCCCATATGCGGCTCGGGCACTATACGGCTCGGACACTATGCGGCACTATACACCACTCCCATATGCGGCTCGAACACTATGCGGCACAATGCGGAACTCCCATATGCGGCTCAGGCACTATTCATCGTCCCTGCCAGAATCAGCACAGATGAACATAAAAATGGCCAAAAATACTTTTGGCCATAACTACCTCAAAATAAGTCGAAATCTAACTTTTCAAAGGTCCATTTTGGGTAAAATTGAATTCTCTACGACATGGAACAATCAAAACTTGAAAATAATGGAGTTTAATAGATCAAAACCCAAGAAAACCAAAAATAATACAAACTTAGATCTACATGAATCCATCCACCAAAATAAAAAATGTCAAGTTCTAAAGTGGCTTAAAATCAAGTAAGAAAGAGAATGGAACAATAAAACTTGAGATCCCTTATGAAGCAAGTTGTACTTGCCTAGGACTTAGTATGTGGGAGGAGTAAATGAAGAAGATGAAGAAATAAATGAAGAAGTGAATGAAGAGAGAGAGAGAGAGAGAGAGAAGGAGTTGGGTTATATATCAATCCTCTCCATCTCAAACCAAGCCAAGCCAAGCCAAGCCAAATTGAACCGAACCGATCAAATAAACCAAGTCAAGATTAAACCAAGACTAGGCTAAGCAAAATAAGTCTAACTACAGTCCACCTAATAAATGCCAGAAATCTCGTATACGCATACGAAAATACGTATAACAGGAAACGGGAGTGACACCTTCAATCGGCGTGGGTGATTCAAAAACTTTTACATAGGGCTCGCTACCTACCGCGAAAGGGTCGCCGTCTAACCCAGCTATAGTCCATGATGGCTTGACATTGCTAGTGACCTTCACACCATTTCACGGCATAAATTAATACACCTGACACGGGATAAAGTTGGATAATTGCTTGCCTCAAAATATGTTAACATGCAAATCGATCAGGATGGTTAGAAAGATCACAAAATAGCTAGCTAACATGTTTTATAAAATTGCTTGAACCAAATGCTGAGCTTGGGTTTAATTAGCCACTTGCCAGTACATGTGATCGTACTGACCTTCGCTCTTTGCAGGTGACAGGAACCAGGAGGAACGCGACAGCTAGCTAGGCGACGTTTCGTGCTTTTGAAGCTTCGACCGCGCGTCGAAGACCTTGCCGCTGAATTTTGAAGACTCTCTACCAGTCCAAGAAATAAGTCTCGGCATCCCCCAATCGAGGTGGCAGGAATACTTTTGTTATAAATGAGGGATGTATGTATGGAACGGCTATCTCATCGGCACTCTTTTTGTAATCGAGTCATGTTGTAAAGCCCGTACGGCACGATTGTAATGGAATCTATAAATGATGTCTATTATCAATAAAATAAAAAGTTTTTATGTCTCAATGTGCTATTCAATTTGTCTGTGCTCACTCTCTTAGATGCTTTGTTTCGGATTACCTTATGACTATGCCTTGTGCGATCGCAAATTAGGTTCGCACGGCATCACGCCCGGGGGACGACTATCGATTCTACGGAATCGGGGCGTGACCCTCCGTCCCGATTTAGCCGCACTAGCGACAAGCCTCGCCCTGCCTCTATCACTCTCCCTCTCTTTCCTTCTCCAGTCTTGCCGTGACGTCGCTGATATTCCTTCCTCCTCCAGGAGCGGAGCCGACCCGATCCGTCCTGGCCGAGCTTTTCGACGACGACGACTCCGTCTCCCTCACTTTCCTTTCGACCGCCGTACCTCGAGGGCAGTGCTTGCCTCGAGTTGTGGGATGCCCTTGGGCCCCGCGTTGCTCAAACAGCGAGCCACCTCTGTCCACGTGTTTCTTGGAAAGTATGCCCTCGTGAACTGTGTGGTTCTCGGGCCTTACGCTAGGGTTGCGTGTTGCCTCGAGCAGCGTACCCTCGGTATGTGTGTTGCCTTGGTTGTAAGCTCCTCGGGGTACATGAACCTCGATGTACGTGTCATCTTGTTTCCCGTGCTACCTCGATCCATGTTCTGTCATGGGCAACGGGTCACCTTGAGCACCGTGCTATCACACTTCGTGCATTGCCTCATTTTTTGTGCCTCAGCCTTTGTGCCTACCTCGTAATTCATGTCGTATTGATTTACGTGCACACACCGATTTGTGTGTCGTATTTCTTTATGTGCAACCTTGAACTCAGTGCCGCATTGATTTGTGTGTATGCACCGATTTGCATGTTGTATTGATTTACGTGTCACACCGTCTCAATTTATGTGCACGTCTCGATTTGTGTGTCGCATTAGTTTGTGTGCCATCTTGATATTCATGATCCCTTGATCTACGTGCACGTCTCAATTTACGTACATGTTCCATTTTCGATTCGTCTCGATATTTGTGTCATCTTGAATCTGTGTGCATCTTAATTTACGTGCACGTCTCGCTTTGCATATTCGTATCGATCTGCGTGCCTCGATCTCTACGCCAGATCCACGCATTGCTTACGGGACATATACGGTATAGCCTCTTGCCATCCTCCGTAATTTCTGTCATTATTTGATTATTATATTCTAATGATTATTTATTGTGTTTTATGAGGACCTCAATGGACATGCTACCATGGATCCTAGATATCGAAGACTTGCTTGCCTAGTTGAGCCCTCTAGGCAAGTACCCCTTGCTCATCGACGGCTCTTACCCTCCCTCTGGATTTAATTGTAATTAATTATTCTTGTAATTGTAAATGTAAATGTGTAACTGTGAGTAGGGTAGCATAGTAGTAGAACTGCCATGATGAGAACTTAGGATAGCTTAGTTCGATATCGGGTCAAGCCGTATCGGACAACTCGGACGGGTCATCCACACCTCCAAGGACACGATCACGACTCATTTGTATTGATCATCCCCTTATGCCTCGTGTCCGACTCGCGGTCGTTTAATGGCTTAGGCTAATTATTCCTGTGACTATACCTGTATTTTGGTTACAATTATGGACCTATGTTGTGATGTGCCCTGCGTGGCGATTATTGTTGTATGTGTTGACTTGGCGCCCAATACGCATCGTAGTACTGCTGGAGGCCGAGACTTAGTATTTTCGGCTATGGTTTGGTGCCCAATAGGCATTGTAGCTCTACTGGAGGTCGAGACTTAGTGTTCTCGATTTGGGATTCTGTGGCGAGTTGCGCTGAGTGGATATATCCCCATCTCGCAAGGATCTCCAGTTCAAGGAATATAGAGAAGACTTTGCCAAATTTTCCAGAATTCTCGATCAGGGATTTGGTTCGAATATTTAGGCAGAACCGTTCCTTTGGTTTGTTGAACCAGACTCATGCAGATTTAGTATAGTATAGATACTTGATCCAGTACCTGATGGTAGACTCGTGTTATTAGATTATCGCCTAGCTACTTGACTTGTCTTGTCCTTCGAATAGCGTAAGGAGCCCGATTCTACTCGGGAGACGTCCACGACCCCGGTCCTTGTTTGGTTTAAGGGTCGTGGATCTGCTCCATAGTGGTTCATGCAATCCTTGCCATTTTTGGCGGTATTAATTATTAGATTTCTCTTCCCTAACTATCCTTTATATATGATGTTCTAGTTTATCCAGATATGACTAGCAGTTGTCATATATGTATCGGGATTTTGATCTCTAGATATATTCGAGGATTGAATATAATTTTGGAAGTATGATTTTTGGGTTATTAATTTGGCAGACTTGTGTGGAATTATGGATTTTGATGATTATGTAAGTGTTTCGTAGAACGAGAAAAATATTGAGGTTATCAATATATAGAGTTTTCTCAATTTTTCGAACGCCCAAACCTAGTATCTTTCTCCATTTGGCAGGCGTCATGATCTTGTATAGTTGGGTATCATAGCACTTAGTGGTCATGCTCCTTATTTGATATGGATAACTAACCACGTTTAGCTGGTACCATTGTTATATCCCGGTAGTTTGGAGACTTATTTACTGATAGTCTGGGATCATTGATTCGATGGATTCTTGTGTAGCCAGAGGGGCCTGGCATTGTGCATGGTGATTAGCGTAGTATCTAGTGATCATATATTATGACCTGATATTGATATTCTATTATGGATGGGAGGACTTGATATACTAATCTGGTGTATAGGCCGATCTGATGGTTAGACTGATCTGATTGATTGACTGACCGATTGCCCATGTTCCTAACGTGACTACGTGTATCTGTGCTATGAATACCAGCTTACCCTTTGAGGTACTGGCCCTATTATTTTGCACTGAGGTGCTTCTTGTTCATTGGCGCATTGAGGTGTTATTTTTTGTCTATATTGCACTGCGGTGCTATCATGTTATTATAGTTTATTATATGTTTACCTGCACGAGTACCCTTATAGTTGGTCAGTGATCGTAGGTTAGTATGGGTAGGATTGATTACTTGCTTATTGCATTACACTAAGAATGAATCCAGGATGGAACTATATAAGCCGATGTGGATTCATACTTATGGACATCTAGGAGGATGATCATGAGACAACGACATGTGATTCCAAGACAAACATATGGTCTATCCTATGCAACTAAAAATTGGTAGAAGCATTGGGTGGGAACGAAATCTCGAGAACGTGCAATATCGGCCCTATCGGACATCTATGTGGGAGTGCAGACTGGACACCACGGATATTGTATATCATCCGCACTAGTGGAGTGCAGTATCTAACTTATTTTACATGATCGAGTTAGTTTCTCTCTATAGGAGAACTAGAAGTGTTATTACTTGTTTAGCGCGGTGACCTTACGAGAGACCGGTGCATTCCTGCATGTTTGTTATATTTGTTTCGGCTAGCCTTTCTTGAATACGTCACGATCTGAGGATATATATATATATATATATATATATATATATATATATATATATATATATATATATATATATATATATATATATATTACATTACTGAGATAACCCAGATACAACATAGAAAGCCGTAGGCATGTGAGTGGCTACTTATTCACCTAAATTGGATGGCTTGCTGATTGCTAGCTGGCTGGTACTTAACGATGTTCCGGTGCGGTAATTCATTTTCTTGTCCTTGTTTGGTGTAGGGTGTATTATTGTCCCGATAACAGACTACAAATTCGAATTGTGACGCAGGTATTAGTGGATGTTAGGATGATTGTGATGATTGTTGGTTCCTTACCTACATTAGTTGTTAGATTGTTATCGTGTGTTGGTACCGCACGATCTCTTACTCTGATTACTTCTACTTCTAAATAAAAGACATTCTTGTATAATTAATTTAACAATATAACATGCACAACTTAGATTTAAAAATTGTCCTTCTAATATAGGCAGAAATTAAAATTTCAAAATATTGATACAAGAAGTATTATTACAAGCATTATTAAACGAAACTAAAATAAATTATTATGAATATTATATTCACGTAAAACTTGTAATAGCTCTATATGTTGTATTTTAAGTATTGTTATAATTTCAACAGCATTAGACAAAAAATTTATTTTTGTAAAACATATCGCATCTAAATTGTGTGTCATGATCCAAACAAAAGAATAATTTTGTTACTAGTTCATATATCCGAAGTTATTAAAGAAAATTTACTAATTTATTTCACAACATTGTTTCAAAGCTGCTTTTTTTTTATCAAATATTTTAATAGTTTCTACTCTAGTACTAGATCTATAAACTTTAGTGAAACAATATGATTTAGTTTGCTACTTGCACCGTCAAATATAGTTCACTCTAATCAAATGAAAAATGTTCTTAATTGTAAATAACATATTTTGTTAAGTTGGTTGTGTTACGAGCAGTTGAATAAGTAAATGATCCTAATGAAGATCCTTAAGGATCAGTGCTTAATTGTGTTTGTCTAGCATTAACTAAGTCCTTAACATAACAACTATCATAGTGTCTTCTGAAAGTTCATGTTCCGTCATTTTTCTCCATTTAAATTTTTGTTGGAAATTCTTGCATTGTGTACCTCTAGGTATTGGTTTTTGGTTGATAGGATCTAAGACTTCCTTTCTCTCATCATCTGTGACAAATAATTTAATAAAAATACTCTCATAGAATCAATCGTGTTATAGTTGAAACAATACTATTAATACTTTATTTTTTTAGGAGGTGACATTTGTGTCGGCAGTCATTCGTTCTTTTACAGGATATTATCAAAAGCCTTATAAATATTGTAACAATGTTCCGAAATAATATCAAATTGTTGGTTATGACCATTAGGATCCATACTATATTTTATAAAAAGATTGTAATAATCAATTTAAATTAAAAATAATAATCAATTTAAAATATAAAAATTAACTATTTATAATGTACTTAAAAAAACTTAAACCTCAACTTAATTTCCTCCAAAGTCGGATGTAGAATTGTTGTAGCTTGATGATGGTCAATCAAGTTGCCTCTAAAATTTTTGAATTCTTACAATTATTTTTGCACTTTATTTCTCCATAAAGTAGCTACTTCACCAAATAGAACACAATATTGATTATAGGTATCAGAAGAGAGAAGAAATATTATTGTGATAAATTTGGATGAACTAAGTCCTATTTATAGGAATTTTTAGAGCACGAAATGACCATAAATATCCTTAGAATATGTGTTATAAGATTATTTTGTTAATTTGCAACAAATTTACAAAAATAGCATTTATTAACGTTCATGAACGGTAAAAAGTGAAAATATTTCGGTAAAATAATTTTCCTCCAAAAAGGACCAAAATACCCTTAAGCATGGTTGTGGGAGAGGTTACCAAATATTGTAGGAGGGGGGTACCAAATCCACCCTATCATTTTAATAAATACTGTTCAGTGTTCCAAAAGACTATCAAATTGTTGGTTAGAACCATTAGGATCCATAATATATTTTATTAAAAAAATGTAACTAAACAAATAATCAATTTAAAATATATAATTAACTAGTTCTATAGTATACTATAAAATATACTTAAACCTTAACTTAATTTTCTTCAAAGTCGGATATAAAATTAAGTCGGATGAAATTATTTAATAACTGTTAATAGTGTATAATGGTAAAACATTTCCCAACATGTTCATTATAAAGAAGGGGGAGGGGTGTCCACCGGGTTCATTAACCATCCGGACCAGGTCGATCGGGTTTGGGGATAAAATTCAGCCCTAATCCTTTAGGATATACAGGTCAAGGTTTGGTGGGGGTGGTGGTTTGGCTAGAACCAAGCACAACCTACAATTGGGAGTGGATCAGACCGGGTCCATGGTAGGCTTGGGGTTGCCCGACCCACTAAAACCTTGAAGTGATGGTCAACATGAAATCAGCAAGGCATTTCTTGTGTGAATCCTTGATTAGAAAATACTAAATTCTGTATTGATAGATACCTTATAAATAATACATATTGTATACATTGATCAGTTGGCCTATTAGCTCAGTTGGTCAGAGCGTCGTGCTAATAACGCGAAGGTCGCAGGTTCGAGACCTGCATGGGCCATTGCTTTTGTGTATTTTTTATTTTTTTCAAATTAGCCCCTTATTTTAGGCTTTAATTGTTTGTTTAAGAACCTTTACTGTGTAGTATTTTTGCAAATTAGTCGGTACTTAGACCACTCTTGTAAATTACCCCTTATTTTATTAGCCCATAAAAGGAAAAGAAACTAAAGTATGGTTTATCTTGATTTTTCTATATAAATTCCAGCAAACTAAGTTTATTGGCATTATTAGCAACTTCTCCTTTATTTAATCTGCTGCTAATTGGATTTTTTATTTTATGTATCTCCAAATTTATTAAAATAGAAGACTCTTAAGAGGGTTCAATTTCCTTTACCCTTCGGGATAAAATTGCCAAAAAAAAAATTTAAAAATAGAGATTCCTGGTGTTTCCCTGCCATTAATAAGAGCATCGAGATTCGAGACTACAATTGATTCACTTAGATGTACCATACTGCTACAGTCAACTCTCGAATATTTGCTTAGATAACAGTTACTTAATTGGACTTGAATCCATTTCAAGTAGATTGTATCAACATGTTTCTGTTTCAGCACATCTAGCATTGCATCCACGAGTTGCTACAATCTACCTCGCAGTTGAACTTGCACAGCATTGTCGGTACGTACAATAATGTTATCATCTTAGTTCAATATCATCAATCAGTCATCATTTTGTTGCAAGTAGAGCTTATGGTCCCTGATGTAGTCGATGACTTCATCAGGTGTTAGGTACTTCACTGACAGCCCTTTCCTTATGCATTCCCTGAAACAAGAAGCAAGAACTCAGTTTACTTAAAACAATACAAGAAATTGCCATTAGAGTAGTTGCAGTTCCAGGGTTTACGAACTAATCAAGCCTACATACGAAAAAAAAGGGTAAACTCGAGAACATGTCACAAGCTGTGGAAAGATAATTACCTTACTTTTGACGAGCTTATTTGATTCGGTACTATCTCATCCACTGAGATGATGTTACTCTGAAACACACATCAAGAGGATAAACAATCAGAAGTGGAAGTCAGACTGATCAGCGAGCCAATTAGATCAGTTTAATACCTTATTTTCACATAGTATTTCATCACTGGCTATTATGTTCTCAATGTTCGTCCCTTCTCTGCGGATACAAATTACACCAAAGTCCCTACATATGGTCCTTACCTGGAACATTGTACAGATTGTTAAAGCTTAGGACTACTAGCACTAGTTCATTTCTTTCACAGTTTTAGATTGTGTCAGAAATAATGCGCAACCGAAGAGCAACGCATATTCACGTTACAATTTAGCATCCTCAGTATGCAACATAGATAGGATAATAGAAAGGTAAAGGAAGTGGAATGCATGGGAATAAAGTTTCAGAATTTTAAGCAATAAAGCTATCCAAAAAAGATAAAATTCAGAATCATGAATAAATAAGAACTTAAAAGCTTAGGACTACTAGCACTTGTTCATTTCTTTCACTGCTTCAGATTGCGTCAGGAATAATGCGCAACCCAAGAGCAATGAATATTCACACTATAGTTTAGCATCCTCAGTAGCAACATGGATAGGATAATAGAAAGGTAAAGGAAGGGGAATGCATGGGAATAAACACAAGTTTCAGAATTTTAAGCAATAAAGCTATCCAAAATAAAAGAAAATTTTCAGAATCATGAACAAATAAGAACTTATATCATGAAGACAATTGAAGTAAAAACTTAACATCTTTGTTAATATTTAGGGCCAGTTTGGTTCCCGCTTGAAATGGAGTGTTTACCGTTTCCAACAGCATTTTTGCCAAAATGGCAAATCAGAATCAGTTAGGCAGTTTTGGAACAGAATTGGAGGGTCCGGATTTGCGAAAACCACCAAACTAGCATAAGCCCCTGAAATAATGGATATTCATAGAAAGGTTCAAAACCGATACTGAAACTGAGTTATTGAACCTCGCTATAAACTAAGATGATATTAACAGGAAAAAGAAACAGCGAAGAACCTTTAGGATTTCAAAACTCTTCAAGAACAAAGCTAATGTCTGTGCCTTAGCTTTGAAGCACTACAATACTGCAGAGCTTGGTTGAGTTTTAATGACTGCCACCAATGCATGTCATCTAAGTCATAAATTATATGATTTGGGACAATTGTTCTATCTAAAGATTTGACAAATCCTCTTCCTCGACTATGTGTGTAGTTGTGCATGTAAGGAGATATAATTACTTAATTTATCAGTTGGTGCCAGCCAAGCCTGCCCATACGTTTACTTTCAGCAAGGAAATAGAAACTCTATCCAACCCATGAAATGAGCCACCATCATGCCAAATATAACTAACATAAGATACACTCCCCATTCTTGTACATGTTCTGATACTAGAAGTGTTAAGTAGTGTCATTGTTTAGTTGAGACTTTCCAGGTTCTCTAGTATTTCTGTTAGAAAGGACTAGTACATTACATTTTTTTTCTTACAGTTACATCTTAAAATGTGTACAGATCTATATGCTACTAAAATTTCTAAAATCCATTTTCTGCGCACTTGATTAGGAGATTCTTCTGTTTAGAAGATTTCTAGACGTGACCTACTTTAAACAAGATCTTCATTGAACGACAGGGAGAAAGACGCTTTATCATCCCAGGATGCAAGTATAGTGACTGCAGTCTAAAATTTGAATTCACTGTCCTTGAGTGTTCAATAGGTACTTCATCAATCTACTTATACGTTAAAGAAGCACGTAAGTATGTTTTCAAGTTGAGTGCCAACACAGACTAATTCAAATGTGTTCATTGGTCTTTTTCATCATCCCAAGTCACATCTAGAGGAATCTTACAAAAACAGTAATCTTTTCTCCTCTCTTCCAGAGTTGAAGAGGGCCCTAGTCAGAACCTAAAATTGAGAACCTACATAGTATATATAAATCAAATTATCCAGGGACTGATTGTTCGTATCTACCTATTCCTTCACATTTATTGTGATCAGGTTTATTGTTCTCTAACATCATAGTTTTTGGTCCACATTCTTCTGTACAATTTAAGTTTGTCTAGGATGTCTCAAAGGGGCTATCGTGTAACAGGTCCAGGAACTTCATAATGAGCAAGAAAGGAGGGGGGAGGCGGAGGGGGGGGGGAGCATTTATCTAAAGCTCCAGGAAAGTAGCTCATGTAACTTTTTAATTAATTGAGAGAAGCAGGTACAAAGTTAAACAGTATGTACTTGATCTGGTATCCACGCTCCAGGAATGGTGAAGGACTGAAGCAGATCTGAGCCACACAAAAGCATGACTTTGAGTGATTCTGCAGGAAAACAAACCTGTTATGCATGCCACAAAGGAACTCCTAGTATACTAAATTTATTTTAGGTACAGAAGACTTTAGATGGATATTGATAAGAAATCAAATATATGATATATAGATGAGGGCAGAACTTTTGATTTCCTTTCCGTCGGGTCAAAATGTAGAGCATCTGTTATCACTAAGATATACACGGCACGATATACTACTCTCAGGAACTGAAAATATGCATATCAATATTCAGTCATAACTACAAAATAAAGTATCACTTCCTACAATCCCTAACAAGAAGATACATAAAGTAGGCCCATAGTTCATATTGTTGTTGACACTCGACAGCAACAATATCATTATTTGATCCCTTTTTTTTAACCCAAGGAAGTAAGTTCAACAACACAAAGTGACCACAATCAATCAAATTGATAGATGCCTAATTGTAATTACATAAATACATTATGTTGAAGAGCAAAACAAATAGGCATGGGCAACCTCATAAGAAGCAAAACACACACAAGCTATAAATCTATAAGGTAGAGGACACAACATTATTTAACATGTGAGAAATTTGATGTGAAAGTTTGAGTTCAAAAGGTATGAATGTAGAATATCTATAATATGACTTCAAAAGATCTTTAAGGTTCTTAAAGAGACATAATCATGAGAATAAGAGAGGTAATGTGAACTTTCAAGGGAATGTATAACTTTTGAAGCCTTCACCGGAAATGGTCAATGATACACCTTGTATAATGCACAACTGAATATACATATAAGAAAGAATTTGTTATTACCTTTATTAATCATCCCGCTGTTGCACAAGGATCCTTGAACTCTTGATAGGACTGTTAGAGTGCGTTGATAGCTGCTTTGGTGTCCCTATAAAATTTTATTAGAAGTATTAATAAACAATTCAATCATAACATGGGAAGAAACAAATTTTCATACTAATATGCGAATTGTACAGTTTATAAGAGGATCAATTTGAATTCCAAACTTGTTTCACCATATTTTACTGTGCACACTGCACATGGGAAGAAATCACGAGTTTAACATAATGGACTATAAAAATGTGACACCCATAATCAGTCAAATTTGATCCTACTGTCAGCACCAAAGTCTAACCTTGTATCTGTGCATGTGTGAGTTTTTTTGTTGATGCACACATACTACCAATACTTGTTTGAGGTCTGGGTACTCCACCTATAATGTGCTTAATGGCTTATACTTCTGATTAAAGGAGGATTGTGGTAGGTAACTGACAACCAGCCTAAGACTTTGTCAGGTCCCTATGATTATGTTGATTATATCATGTTAGTTGAGAGTAGAAAATAATTAGAGGAGAACCTTTGAAATTTAGATGATCTAGAATTAGTAGGCCAAAAACAAATATGAATCATAGCTTTGGCAAAAAAATTGAAGAAGAAATAAAGGCTCAATATTGATGGTCAAGAGATACTAAGGCACTCGTTGATTTCACCATCAATGCCGAATCGAGGAATTAGTTAAATATCATAAATGACAAGCAAAAAGGCTTGACCAGAATCAAGAATTATAAATCCTGGGTGTGCCAAAATAGTGTCTAGCAAGGGATTAGCCAGAAATCTATGAATTAGCAAAAAAAACTTGAGAATGAATTAAAAGGGGTTTAACCAAAATTGAGGAATTATAATGAGATGTGTACAAATATAGCATTTGGCAGGAAATACCTCTAACCAACCGATACCTAAGAGTGATTATTTTGATTATATTTAAGAACAATCGAGAATTAAGAGTTCGGGAAGGACATTGTTTAAATAACTAATCATGACGATCGAAGTGGATGGCAATTCTTAAGTGCTTTGTGATCAGGGGCGGATCCAGAAAATATAGCTAGGATGGACTACCAAAATTTGGGATGCACTGGAAGTAGGTAAATCCATATAAAAAAAATTATATAGAAAAAAATGTTAAAAAAAAAAAATTTGGGGTGGGCTGCAGCCCACCCCAACACCCCCTGGATCCGCCCCTGTTTGTGATCGTAAGACAACTTTGCATTGACAAACTGAAATGATAATTTCTATAAGACAGCAATAATACCAGCCATGCTTTATAGGCCATAAAATTGGGCAGTGAGGAAACAACAAAGTCCATAAAATGAGTCTAGCTAAATGAGAATGCTCGGACTAATGGCATTTAAAAACATTGATCTGAACTAAGTGCATCCATAGAAAGCTGGAGCCTGGAGGAGGTGCCAATTGAGAATAAGATGAGGAAAAAAAAATCATTTGAGATAGTTTGGATCTACGCAACAGAGACCAATAGATGCACCAACTATGAAGAGCAATAGACTATTATTAAAGAAGTTCCTAGAGCTTGGGGTAGATATAAGTGAACTTGGATCGAGTCTTTCAAGAAAGATGTTACATTTGCTAATGTTAGAAAGAACATCACCATTAAAAAAGGTGAATGGAAGATGAGCACTGCACTCATTTAGTTGAGCCCAAACCTTCATGATAAAGGCCTTCATGTTCTTATTATTATTTTTCTTGTTGCTTTCGCAGTATCGTTTAAGAATTTATACGTCCTGGAGAATACATAGACATAATCTCAAATGAAAATCCATTTGGCTCTCATAATATGTTTAAGAGTTGATTTAGTTCTACCTGATTTCTTTCACAAATATTCTATGCTCCTTCATACTAGGAGTGTTAACAAGCCAAGCTGTTCGCTAGCTGGCTCGAGCTCGGCTCGTTAGCTTTTCGAGTTGACGACCACGAGGCTGAGCCTAAAAATAAGCTCGTATGGTAAACGAGCCTACGTTAGAGGTATTTGGTTCGCTAAGCTCATGACCCAGTTGGTTTCTATTTAAATAATTATTAAATATTTTACTTAAGGTAGGGCCTTAGCCTACCAGTGACAGAGGCGGCTGGGGATTGAAACAATAGAGAGTCGTTTTATATATTAAATATGTTCAATTGAAGTTTTTCCAATTTGAGCTTATGTTTGTCCATAATTGAAGTTCATTAAGCTTTCAATTTCTAACGAGCTGCTCACAAGCCAAGCTTGAGCTCAAGCTTTAGGCTCGTCCCAAGATCAAGCCCTAAGAAGAAAGTTAAAGTGACAATGGTAAAGGATTCTCTGGATGGTTATGAAACATGGTAAAATACGTTAAATACAATCAAACATGCACCAAAAAATGCAAAATGCAAATACAGAAGATGAATTAAGTTTATGAAAATGTTGATGAACGATAATTGGTTATGTGTAATGAAGATCACCTCCCATGGATCTACCATCACAAAAGAAGAGCTTTTGCAAGCTAGTTCACACATCTGAATTCGATGCTCAGCTGACAGAAGACCCTAGAGAGAATCAATATTTTATGTTATGCTTGGGCAATAAGATTATTTCAGCTATGAGCAAATTTACTAGCTAATCATCTCCACCTTCACCAAGAAAAAAAAATCAATGGATATAACAGGTTTACATGAAATGCAGTAAAACACAATAGTGAACTAACTAATAGTAATGTAGAGTAATGTTACTACAAAAGTATCTGCCTAACAAATAACCATTACTCATCCTTCTCAATCTTTGTTCATAGTTTCTTCCTAAAACGTGATATACTCCCCATCAATGCTAGATTCCTCAAATCCTCTTTAAGAACTATCTTAAATCTTTCTAGTCTTGCATCCTGGTTTATAACACCATCCATACAAATTTGAAACCCTCTTTAGTGATGGTCGGGTCTAAATCTTTGAATTAAGAAAGTCAGAAACCAGGATGACAAAAAGAAGCAGGAAGAACATAACAAAAGTAGTCTCTATCTGCCGGCTGGTTGTCTTTTGACGAGAGAAACAAAAAGTGGGTATGACGCCTTTAAAGCCAAAAAAAAAAAAAAAAATTCACACAAAATGCGACAAAGTGTTCAGATCATTGTGCAATGTCCTAATAAAATGCCCAGTGGCATGATAAAAGCCGATGATCGTAAGCTATGTCCTCCATCATGATGTACAATGAAACTAGGGTTGTGCACAATTAAGTCAAACCGACCAAATCGAACCAAGCCAAACCGAACCGATCGGTTTTAAACCGAACCGATGGTTCGGTTGGTTTGGTTCGGCTTCAATTTTTTCAAAACCGACCGGTTCGGTTCGGTTCACGGTTTGGTTATGCCAAAAACCGTCTAAACCGAACCGAACCAAATTCTTGTTAAATAATTAGGGTTGGCCGGTTGGGTATGGGTTCATTGGGTTGTATTATACCGGTTTGGTTCATTTATTCACATCACAACCATTTATCAAGTTGAAGTTGAAAGAGCTCTCTCTCTAGTCTCAAAGAGAAGTGCTGGCGGCTTCTATTCTTTTCTAATTGATCTTGTGCACATGAAAAGGGATTTTGGTTAAATGTATATGATTTTTTTTATGTATAATTGGCATTTTTCTCCACCTGCAAAGTGCAAGTTGAATTGAAGCTGCTGAATTGTATTTATTGTTGCAAAGTGCAAGTTGACTGAGGTTTCACAAAAAAAGCATACAGTCCATTTTTTTTATGTGATCAAAACCGACCAAGTCGAACCGATCCAAACCGAACCAAGTCGGTCGGTTTCGAAACCGAACCGACCATTTGGTTGGTTTGGTTCGATTTTGTTTATTTTCAAACCGATTAACTTCGGTTCGACTTCGGTTGGGACCAAATAGGTCGACCACCGACCGATGCACACCCCTAAATGAAACGATCCATAGAATCGTGCACCATGCGAAACTCACTGCAATGTCATTTTAACTACAAATTAAACCAAGAATATAAAGAGACTAGCAACATACTCACTATCCACAATAGATATAAGCAATGTTGCATGGATACTCTATAACCTTCATAAACCTGATTATTGTATATTAGAACTATTTTTTACTTAAAAATTATTTGTTAAATTATATTTATTAATTAAATATTCTAATTTGTTAATATGGAGAGAAAATCCATATTTAATTCTTTCCAAAGGGGAAAACTCCTGGAAGTTTCTAGAACATTCCTCCTATAACTAACTTGATTCTTTCCTAATTATAACCTAGAGAGAGAGAGAGAGAGGGGCAGCCCAAACTTCTTCCCCACTCCTCCTCCTCCACCAAAAACCTTAATTTCTTCATTCCCCATCCAAATCCAACACTAGCCCCTTCATTTTCACCTCTTACTCTTCATTTTCCAAGCCCAAACATGGAGATGCACTAGGAGGAGCTTACAAATCCGAGGATAGCTTTGGACTTCTTCACTCAGCAGGTAGGTGTTTATGTGCAGAATTTGGGCATTGCTTATAGTTAGTTTCAATAGTAGAGTGTGTATGTGTCTGTGTGAAATTGTGGAGCATCAATATGAGTATCCTATGTGGAAGCTTAGGTGCAGCTAGTAGGGAGCTCTGTTGCAGTTCCCTGCAACAGATATCTGTGTATAGAGTCTGCAGAATGTGTTTCCAGTCCCTGGCAGCAAACAGGTAACGTGCGTGTATAGGTGAGCTATAAGTGAAATCTGTGAGAGATAAGTGTGCATGTGTGTCAGTGTGATACCAGCCTGCATCTGACTCGAAATTAGGTGTGGGTGTTTGTGCAGTAGGACAAGTTAGGAGAAACATGTGTGGGGAGGGTTTCCTTAGGATAGTTCCTATGAGTGTACTCTAGGGGTACCAATTTGTGTGTTATTGAGTGATAGTGCAACATATCTTGTGTGCAGATTTATTTCCTGCATCAAGTAAAGATGTGTTAAGTGCAGTATGAGTCAGAAGGAACTTGGGTAATACCTACGTTCAAGTGGCTGTGCACACAAGGTAGCAAATTGGGGAAAAACTAGGGCGCATGGGCATGTGTATCCGTGATGTATCAGCAGATTTAGTAGAGACCCAATGTCATATATGTGGGTTATAGTGTATGAGTAGTTACATATCAGAGTTTAGACAAGTGGACCAGAGTGGTGTGCAAGTGCAGGAACTTTGTGACCTGTGTGTGCCATGTATAAGAGTGGTGTATCAGCATATTAGTATGGGTGAGTGTGCAGGAGAGTGCCAGTGTAGGAGCTGCAGTTTCAGAACCTAACTGTGTGTTATGCAGTTTCCTTGCAAGCAGCAGCAGTTTCCTCTGTGTCAGTGTGTTGATGTGTACCAGTGTGCAGATATGTAGGTGAATTTAGTGTGAAGGGTTCCAGATCTGCAGTGTGCAGCAAGTATGGAGGAAATAGATAACTGTATAGTGTGCAGGACACCAGCAAGTGCAGCACTGCAACTGCAACTGCCTACTGCAGTTCAAAATTCTGTGCACATGTGAGTGTGCGAGTCCCAATGAGCAGGAGAGTGTCTGTGCATGTGTACGTGTAGATGAGTGAGAATGTATGTGTTCATATGCAGGGTGTGTGCTGCAGAACTGAAACTGGATTGCAACAGCAGCAGTATAAGTGTGGAGAATATCCTAGTGTGCAATGAGCAAATACAGTATGCAGCAGCTTTACCTGTGTGATTGAAGTAGAGTCTAGTGTAGAAATCAGTGCACAAGTGATGTGTCCAGTGTATGCATGATATGTGCAGTTAGTAGCAGCAATTAGTGTGTGTGTCATGTGCAGCACCTTTGTGTAGAGTAGGATATTGCTGTCATGTGTGCAGCAGTGCACAGATATGCAGTGTTATTTATACATATATACATAGGTAGATGTCAGGTGTGTGTATATATATATATATATATATATATATATATATATATATATATATATATATATAAAGATTATACAAGCATAGAAGCCTAATAGAAATTAGTGACCTATGATTTGTTCATATCTAAAAAAAAATGTAAATATATAAGGTATATCAATGCTAGTGACCTATGTTATATACCTACCTAGTTGGATATAGGAATATGAACCTAGAAACCTAATAGGAAAAATAGATGTTTTTGTTATTGAATTTCCCAACCCATATTGATTTGGTTAATTAATGTTCTAGGACTCTTGGACTTGGGCTCTGGACCATACACATATTCTCAGCTTAGGACCACATGCAAGTACTTACTTTGATTGCTTTTATTTCCTGATAGTTTTTTCTATTACATGATTTAGATATGCATTACTTTATCTTGACACGCTTGTTACATGAGATTAGTGTTTTATGGATTCATAGTCGTGATTATCGTGATTTCATGCTTATCATGATTTCGTGTTTCTTATTTTTCGGATTTCATGAATCTTCATTTCGTGACTCAAATCCATGAGTGCTAGTTGGACGAAAAAATACCTTAGTAAACATGTAAACTACCCCCAAACTATTTTCCGTGTCTAATCGTGACTGATAGCAGTCGCACAACAAACATGTGATTTGTCGCATTTACTCCTAGCCGTTTATATGTCGAACGTGGTATTTCCAAACACTTAGTAGTTGCAGATTTACTTGTTTACCATATTCTTGTTGTCACATGTCATGATTACTCGTGTTTACTTGTTTCTCTTTACTTGACATACCATTATTATAGTTTTACCTGTTTATCGTGTATTTCATATTCTATTTCTTGTTATATAGTTCCTATCATGTTATGAATAGTTTATCAAATTAGTATTTGCTTCAATCCTGATTGGATAACATTTTTAGGCGATGAGTTAGAGGATATGTGTCCCACTTACTATGGCCTTCCGGAGGATCAGGAAGCGACTTTGGCAGAGTTTTCATCTGTTGACATCTAGATATAACCTAGTTTACATTATCTTAGTATTTGACCGAACTTGTCTCCGGATACTATTTGGGGTGTTATCTATATTTGGAATTTTGATGCATTTTTGACGTTGGATTACCTAGACTTGGATTTTGAGATTATTGGGATTATCCATTTCCTATTTCACATCTATCTTCCTTAGCACTTGTGATCGAGTATTTGTTTACCTATTAGATTCATATCTTTATTTGCAATATTGAGAATAGATTAGAAATTATATTGTGTGGATTAAATGATATATGTTGGAAGTTTAGACAGCGTTCTACCGCCGATGCTGTGACGTAGGCTGGACGTACCCACGCACTCGTGCCCGAATATTCGGATGTGGGTCGTGACATACTCCTAGGGAGTATCGTATCCGTGCCCACAACCAACAATGCATTGTATGCAATACTTCCTTGAAGGCTTGAACCCCCCACCCCCCAATTAAATATGGTACGCCCATGTCTAGGCTCAAAAGAGAACCTAAAACATAGTTGAAAGTTGTTTTGTAATGTTCTTAATTGTTCCACAAATGATATAAGAAAGTAGTATTCCTTTTTGGTGAATCCTTTCTAGAACTTTTGTAACCTAGTTACTATCGGAAACATGCTTAAGTATAGATATTATTAAGTCTAATGTATATAAATACACTTTAGTATGTATACGACCGTATTCATGTAGTACCTGTATCCCAAATATTTATAAACATGCCATTTTCCAAATTCGATAGTGTCAGTATTCAAATACGTGTCCGTCTATGCAACCTAGTATACAAGTGAGACACAAAGAAATGCACTAAATGCCATCATTGAGAGGTGATTGATTTCTCTGCTCAGCTCAATGAATTACCAAATGAAGAATAATATTTGAGCCAACTTTGTATCAAGGTGCTCGTAGAGCTCAGATAGATTTGCATTGGCATGCATATATAAACATTTACTCTTTTAGCCATGCTATTCTGGTAGTGAAATAAAATTTACGGCTACTCACCTTTTTCTTGTATGCATCATTTACTGGTGACATGTAGCCTCCTAGCACAACATAGCCCTCTGGTTGTAATGCATCTTTAGCCAGCTCTAATTATACAGGGATAATTGATCAAACTACGAGAAATGTTAGCTCGAGATCCAAAAGGCACCCTCAAGCCTATCACCCTATCATCATTAGTGGGAGGGTGTGTGCATAGATATAGATCTAAATATATGGAAAACAAGAGAAGGGGAGATAGATTCTGCAATCTTAAAGGAAATACCTAGCAATTTAATCATGCAAAATACAATGTTTCTGTATAGAAATAAACTTACCAAACATGCGCAAGTGCATATAAGTTGGAGGATTGAAACTTCCTGTTGATACCAGAACAACAAAGGTACTGCACTAAAATTGCACAAGAGAAATATAAAATATGTAAGCACAAGTAGAACTACTTTTCTAACTTATCGCTACAATATAACATCCATATAAAATATGAAGAAACTATACCATTGTCCAGAAGAAGAACACTCAACAAAAGTTATCATAAATAATTTGTTGCTCTTAAAAAAATAAAACCACTAAAGTATAGTGACCACAACTACTACGTTGAGTTATCGCCCAAGCTTGCTAAGTTATATTGACATGACAAAAAACACAGGAAAAAAACCCTCAACAGGATCACTTGCAAATACGGAATATTGATGTTGTCACATTTTTGGCCGTCTCATGTATACAAGAAAATTCAAATGTCATACCCTAAATCAGTATTATCCTTTCTGAAAAAACCAGACAGTTATGATCATGAACGTAAAGCAATTAGAATATGGCAGTTTATCTGAATAGTGCATACTTACCACCCGATTAGTATCTCATATCAAACGATGGCCCTGCAGAGTGTATTACATGCATGCCCAACAATAAAAAGCGACCAAGAGTCAACTAAAATACATCACATAGTAGATGTAGCAGCAGGAAATAATTTTCAGCTCCTTTTCCTAACAACATTCTAATTGTCATGGGTGTCTGTTGGATTAATTGACATCTATATGCGTATAAACCTATACACAACTCCAAACTGCTACAATTGGCAGTAATATCCTATTCAAATGATATCTCAATGTAAGAGAGAGAGAGAGAGAGAGAGAGAAAAGAGTCATTTTAGATTTTTGGCACATGACTACTCACATTTGACTAAGTCGTTTTTCTTCTCCTTGCCTCTACATAACGTTGTTGCACTCTTCATAACTGAAGATTGAAAGGATATAATTTTCTACAGCAAAATTAGCATATATTAAGATTTCACTAGGAAAACATGGACACACGGAAAATCGTTGATGTTGGGGGTGGTGGTGGGGTTGTGGTGGGGGCTATGTTGTCACAGGCGACGCCTAGGCAGCCTAGGCGTGCGGGTTGAGAGTCCTCGTCTCGACCTGGGAAAAATTTGCCTGGGTGACGTTTTGCTCCCCTAGGCATCCGCCCAGGATCGTCCAATTATGCTTACTATCCTTACTTGATATTGAATATTGATTATTGATTATTTCATATTTGCTGCTTCTTATATTACTTTTATGTTTATTGATTAATGTTTATTGCTTATTAGTTATACTACATATTTGTTGTATGCAATATTGTAGAAATTTTTTGATTCGAAGCAGCGGGTCCTGGGCGGACGCCTAGGAGAGACGGGTGACTTGTCGCCTCACCTAACACCCAGTACAACATAGGGTGGGGGTACTCCGTGTGCAGTGATTACATAATATGCTCGGTTGTGACTGTGATTCCGAAAAAGCACCCATGTTGTGTTTCCATAATCATCATCTAAGATTCTAAGAAAATAACCATTTTTGAGAGTATGTGGGAACCAGGAATTGGTGGGGGACAGAATCTGCACTTCTCCTCCCCTCCAAATTCCTGTCCCTTACCTTAAATCCTACGAAACCCCCCAATTTCCAGTGAATCCACAAATCCACCTCCAATTCCAAGGATTAAACAGCATAAATCGAAAAAAATTCATGCTCAACAGCATAAATCGAAAAAAATTCATGCTCAACAGCATAAATCGAAAAAATTTCATGCTCGAAACTAGAAATAAAGGGAAATAATAGAAGAAATAGTGAGTGCTCGCTGACCTGATGCCATCTTCTACTCCTTCTTCGGAAGATGATCCAAAAGAGAGCTTCTCCATTGGAAGTGGTATGTCCATGGCCACTCTGAAATCAGAATGGAAAATTGGGAGGGATCAAATATGTGTAAACTTTGGATATTTATTACCTTCATTGTACTCTCTTCCATTTTTCTTTCCCTCAAATTTTCCTCTCCCTCCCATCCTAGGTTCCCAAACACAGCGTAAAAGAAGGGGAAGGGGTCATTATTCAACAGCTTAACACTACTCTAATCAATAAATGCCAAAGGGGGGTCAAAGGTCATCCATACGTCCATCCACTCTAATTCCCCAAATGATGAGGAGAGTCAAAAGCTTAAGAAGAAGGGGGGTCTGCTGTGGAATTTCTCAATTCCAAAGGATTCGTTCACTGAACTAGTGAACTGGAGGGGAGAGAAGAAGGGAAGTAGGGATCGAGCGGGAGGGGAAGAAGCTTACATGGGGTTTCTCGAGTAGGGCTCCGGCGACGCGTGGAGGGGACGGCACACAGCGGTGGCGCGGTGGATGGTTCAGGGGGCGGCGACTCCAGGGAACTGGCGCGCAGCGTGCACCCAGAAGCGCAGATCGGCGTGCAGGCGGAAGCAGCGGCCGGCCGATGGCGCTGCGGTCGGTCAGGTTCACTCCTTTTCTCTCTCTGTGAGGTGGTTTTGGTGTTTACTAGGGTGGACGATGGGCGTGAAGGTGGTCGGTAGTGGTAGACGGTGTTGATGTCGAGGCTATGGTGGTCGGGGTGTTGGTAGTGAACTCGGCCGGTCGGCGGAGCTCGGCCAGCAGTCGGGATCGGGAAACTATGGTTTGGGGTTGGGATGCTATCAAAATGTGGCGGCTGTGGAATTTCTAGGGATTGGGGATTAGGTTTCCGAGTAAGGGAAGAGGGTCTAATAGGGCTGCAAACGAGCCGAGCCGAGCCAAGCTTTTGTAAGCTTGAGCTTGGCTTGACTAGAATTAATCGAGCTCGAGCTCAAGCTTGATAAGTTTTTTATTTTAGAGCTTGAGCTTGGCTCGAGCTTGTTTATATTAAGCTTGAGCTTGGCTTGGTTTGAGCTCAAGCTTGGCTTGATAAGCAAGCTTAATTCAAGCTTGATAAACAAGCTCGATAAGCTCAAAATCAAGCTCGTTAAGCTTGATTTCAAGCTCATTAAGCTTGATTTCAAGCTTATCCAGCTCGATTTTAAGCTAGATAGGTTTGAATTCAAGTACCTGTAATAGTAACAATTTATTTATAAAAAATTAATTAAAAAAGTTCCTTAATATCAATTATTAAGGACATATAAATATATAAGCCACATATCCATATTGTTATACAAACATATATATAATTAGAATTCAACATAGAACAAATGAGTTTTTCAACAAGCTCCTAAATGAGCTCCTAAACGAGCTTTTAAACGAGCTAGCTCGCAAGCTCATAAATGAGCCAGCTTACGAGCTCAAACGACCCGAGTACTTCTAAGCTTGAGCTTTGCTCATTTATTAAACGAGCTCGAAAATAAAGCTTGAGCTAAGCTTGTTTACTAAACGAACCGAGCTCGAACGAGCTTTTATCGAGCCGAGCTTCGAGCAGCTTGCGAACGGCTTGGCTCATTTGCAGCCCTAGGGTCTATTTATAGGATAGTGGGAAAACCCTAGGGCTTGTTTGGTAACTGGATTTCACTATTTGGATTTGGAAATCCTCCAAATCCAAATCATGGATTTCAAGATTCAAATCCAACTCCAACCAAACATAGGATTTGGATTTATGATTAATAATTAAATTATAGTCATGATCAATAATTAAGCTATTAATTAATTATGATTAATTATAGTTATTATTATTTATAAAATTAATAATTAACGTTTAGCAATTGACGATTAGTTATTATTAATTATAAAATTAATAATTAATGATTAGTTAATTTTTAAATAAATAACGATTAATAATTAAAGATTAATCATTAATAATTAACGATTAATAATTAATAATTAATAACTATAAATTATAATTAACGATTAATAATTAATAATTAACAATTGATAATTTTTTATTAACGATTTAATAATTATAAATATTGATTAATAATTAATAATTAACTATAAATTAAATATTTTAAAAATAGTAATTATAAATTAATATTATTATGATTAGTATATTATTAATTAAATTATTATAAATATGATTCTAATTGTGATTAAAATATTATTAATTAAGATTATAATAAAATAGTTATTAAAAAATTATTAATTAATATTATAATAAAACTAATAAATTATTAATATGATTATATCAAAATTAACTAATTAACTAATTTTTAAATTAATAATACTAAACATAGGATATGATTATTAATTAATATTATAATAATACTAATAAATTATTAATTAATATTATAATAATAATATAATAATACTAGTAAATTATGATTATTAACTAATTAACAAATTATTAATTAATATTATAATAATACTAATAAATTATTAATTATGATTATAACGAAATTAACTAATTAACTATTTTTTTAATTAATAATACTATTTTTTTATTAATTAATAATACTAATAAAATAGTTATTTTTTATTAATTAACTAATTTTTAACGAAATTATTAAAGAAGAAATATTTTTAACAAAATTATTAAAAATTAACTAATTTTTAGTTTACTAATTTTTAACAAAATTATTAAATAATAAATATTTTAATGAAATTATTAAAGAATAATTATTTTTTTCCTCCAAAATTCAACCAAATCCAAGTTTTGGATTTTGTCATACTTTCCATATTTAAATCCATCTCCAACCAAACATAGGATTCCATGAATTTGTCTCCAAATCCATAAAAATTCAAATTCCACCTCCAAATATGGTTTACCAAACACACCTTAAAAGAAATTGTACATGTAATAGGGATTAGGAATTATAGTAAAAACTAACATACTAACACTAGCCACTGACCACTATTAATTTGTTGTCTACTAGTCTAGGTAATATTTTCTAATAATTTATAAAGTAAATATTTACTAGTTAATTAATCATTGACTAATTATACATGTTAATAATCAAAATTATTTCACAGCTAATTGCAATTTAGCTAATTTTTCTAATTATGTAAATAATACCACTTATTTACTTAATTATATATATATATATATATATATATATATATATATATATATATATATATATATATATAAATTAACAACCACTAAATAAATATATTTTGAATTTCATAATTCAATAAACGTTTTCTTTATATAAAACAATATTTATAACTTACTGATTTAAGGACATGGACAAAAAAATTCCAATAGGGTAAAATCACATAAAATAGTTTTTACAAAACCAAAGACCAACAAGTATCAATAGCAATTATGGTCGAAAATGTTTTCTCAATATTAGAATTGCATGCTTTTTGAAGATTCAGAAAATTCAGAGTTTTGAAAAATACAAATTTTCAAAAAATTCAAGAAATTGGTTAACGGAGGTTACAAAAACGGCATAAAATTGAAGACAAACATAATTGCAGAAAATTAGGACTGCAGGAACTTTTGACAGTCCTAAAATTAACTAGGACAAAAGGAAATGTGACAGTCCTATGGCTTGTCAGTACTGTCGCATTTCTTTACAGTCCTATGTAAATAAAGGAATGTCATTGACAATCCTACTTATTTGTGGAACTGTCATTAAGCTCCACAGTTCTACTTATTTATGTCCGAAAAAAAGTTGTCAATTTATTTACCAAGAGTGTTTCAGAAGAACCTAGGTATTCTTGGGGCAAAACGGAATGAGGATTTAGTGTATTAGATGGCCCGATTTCTTCGAGATGCATTTTTCCTACATTAAACGCATATAATGCAATATTTATATGTGGAACAAATGTATTAAAAAAAAACCTAATCATCATAGTCAATCGATGACATACCAAATAACAGTTGAATTGGAAGAAAGTAGGATTAGGATTTTGACCCACAATCTTCAAGTACACAATCTATGGTTTTGAAAATAGGAGAAACTAGGTTTTGGAATAATAGAGAGGAAGAATATAGAAGAGAGGAAGAGGGAGGGAGAAGAGAGAGCATAGGAAAGTGAAAAAATTGGGTTTTATACCAAAATTTGGGATGCCCTAAAGTAACAAAAATTAAATGGCAAACTTGTAAATAAATTTAAAAAAATTAGGCTGCCCTTAAGTAAAAGTTGTAGTGCCTTTAGCATTTTTCTAAGTCAATACATATAATCTTGTTTGGATTGGAAGGAGAATTAAGTGGGATGTGTTTAATAACTCTTTCTTGGATTGGAGGTTTTGAGTGAGATGAGAATTAATAAAAAATATATTTATCAAAATATCATTATCTATACTACTGTATAATCCAAATACGAGGGGTATTTGAATTATATCTACACTATAGATTATAAATTATGTTTATGGATGGACAATAAGGTCATTATCATCCCCACTATTTAAATTTTAAACTATCTGTGTTTGATTGGGCTTTTTTTTCCATGGAAAATATTTCCATCACAAATTTTCCACCAAATGTAGTGTTTGATAGCTTATATTTTCCATGGAATTATTTTCCAAAAAACTATCATTTTCCATATTTTCTTCTAAAATGGTGGAAAATGAAACTTGTCCAACCCATAGGAAAATATCATTTTCCATGGAAAATAACTATTTACCATGGAAAATAATGACAATCAAACACCCAAATTAAGTTTTCCATGAAATTTTTTTAAAATTCCATATAATTTTTTTCCTAGAAAAATAATTCCATGGAATTAATTTCTTTTCCATATCTTTTCCACCTTGCAATCAAACGTACCCTTAATGTCTATAGATCCCAGATTGCTTTACTTGAACGAGCACATACAGTTTGGAGCCTTGTTAGCAATTCGGCAAACTGAAAAAATTCGGAACGGCAAAAGTACGAGTATAAATCGGCACAATATAAGTAAAATACGGTCAAAAATTCGTCTAACGAAAAATATTCGGATCAATTTAAATCGTGTTTAGTATGTTTCATATGAACCAATTCGGTAAAAATTCGGCATATATATAGGGCCCACCCACCTCTACTTCTCCATAAATAAGGGTTCAGTGTGAGAATAAGAAGAGGTTGGATGATGAAAAACCGAACGATTTTTCTTTGATTGTTGCAAGCAACATGTGCAAATACTCTTGGGTTTCTTTTTTTTGGTTACTGTGAGATTTTTTTTTTCTTTTCTTTTGATAATCTTTTAGAATTGTGCCGATCTTAATATGTAATAGCAGCAAGAGTCAAGAAAGTCAAGACTGTTGGGTTTCTTGGTCACATTTTTTTGGCCAATTTTTTTAAAAATTCGTACGGTACGCGTTTAAAATGCCACAGACTTAAAATTCGCGTACAAATCTGAATTTTTCAAAAATACGTAAGTATTATACGTTTATGTAAGATACGAAAAAATTTGCATATAATATGCGTTTTATTCGGGTGATTGCTAACAAGGGTTTGGAGGGACTCCTTTTTAAACTCATTTCATACTTTGGCTCTCGGTTACACATTTATTATTGTAGCTTCTATATTAATCAATATCCAACCATACACTAGTTTTGCCAATTTTGCAATTTAGAAGAACAATGCCTGTTTGCCGTTGAGTAATATTTTCTTGCACCCGGAGTATATATCATTTTCTTTGACAATGTGCCATTATTATTAAATTATAAAATTAGATAATATTTTCATGAATAAAAAATATTACATAAAAAATTATTTACCTCATTTCTATGAAGTTGCTACATATATAATATTACTCAACTTTTATTTTATGGAAATTAATCAAATTTACGCAATATGCTATAAAATTATTTTAGTCTAAAATATTACATAGCCTACTTCTAAATTGAAGATAAAATTATTTTAAATGCGCATTGTTACATCCCAATAATTTTTATAATTTTTTCTTTGACAAGTTGGTTTTTCCTTCTTAAATATGTCAGTTTATAATATAATGAGAAAAGGTTAACTAAAATCTAAGCAATTTAAAAATGATAGTGTAAACAAAATTTTAATTCAGTCTAATCTATAAGTTAAAAGTTAACTTAGTTTAAATTTAATTTAATTTAATTTAATCTAATGTTAGCTAATCTATAAGTTAAAAGTTAACTTAGTTTAAATTTAATTTAATCTAATATTAGGTATATAGGAAGAAGATAAAAGCTAATATATTATTTATTACAAATATATTATTGATATAGGTAGTGTACCAAAGATCAAAGAGTATATTTTGTTTAAAATATTTTTTGGAAGGTTTTGAAGATGTTATTTCAGAGTTTTTTTTTTATAGTTTCAATTATCAAATATTTTCTTCTATCTTTTTTTAATCTTCTATACAATGTTTCTATATTTTACTACTTAACTCGAGATTTTTACTATTTTATTCACTATTTGTTGTTTTTGCCATCCATCAAACATCATTCAAATTCCTATTTATCAACAGCAGATTTTTCTAATAATATTCAAATACAAACTTTTATTTCTTTATCAATTTTAGGGGCTGTTTGGATGCGCGTATTTGTGCGGGGAGTGGGCCTTTTTGAGGGAACTGCTCCGCTTTCTTCAGCACACTTGCTGAGTTTCTCCGTTTGGAAGCTGGAAGGAAGCAGCGGGAAGTGGGGAATCTCTGCCACCACACAGTGACTTGTCCCCTCCGATCTTTACTCTCCCACCTACGCTCGAAAATGGGGGGAAGTGTGCGGGGAGTGTCATTTTTCCTCACTTTTGCTCCCCCGAGAAGAGTTCTTCCCCTTCCCTGGCTCTGGTCACCATCCTCCCGCGCTGCGCCGGTATTTTCGTTGAGGTGAAACCCTTAAAATCAATTTTTTTTTTGCTGATGAAATCAAATTATTTTTGGTTCTATGAACCAGATCCGAAATTTTCGTTAGGGTTTCATCTTGGATCTGTCATTTTCGTGATGAAATGAAATTATTTTGGGTTCTAGGAAGCAGATCCGAATAATTTCTGTAGGGTTTCCTCTTCGTTCTAACAGTCTCGTGATGAAATCGAAATATTTTAGGGTTCTAAGAACCAGATCCGAAAAATAATTTAGGGTTTCAGCTTCGATCTAACTTTTTCGGGATGAAATCGAAATTTTTTTGGGTTCTAAGAACCAGATCCCAAAATTTATTTATGGTTTCAGCTTCGATCTACCATTTTGGTGATGAAAAAATCCTTCTTTGGGTTCTATGAACCAGATCCGGTAAAAATGGTTGATGGTTTCATCTTCGATGATAATTATAATTTTTTTTTTTTGCGTTTTATATCAATTTTACTCATGATCTATGGACTGTATACACCATATCTGTGTGCAAACCCGAAGAAAGTGCTTAGATCTGAAAGTCTTGTGCATTATTTGCGATCGAAAGTTTATAGATCTGAAGCTTTGGCGATCTGTGAATTATCGGAGTTTGTAGATCTGAAAATTTGCAGATCTTTGTATTTTCGAAGTGTGTAGATCTGATAATTAGCAGTTTTGTGAAATTCCGAATTTGGAAAACTGAATGTCTTGCGAATATTACTTAATTCTGATGTATTTTTAAAATTTCCAGATGGATTTGTCGAATCCCAATGATCCATTACTTAATTCTGCGATTGCTAGTATAATTACGGTCATAACTATAATTATGACCCTAATTGAAAGAGAGGAAACAGACCGACGAGGCATTGCAAGGGAACCCTCCCTAATTAGAGAACAGTGGAGGCAAGCACACATGTATCGTATTTTGACCGCAGGGGCAAATAATTGTGTACATTATTTAAGGATGAGTAATGCTGCTTTCTACGGTCTGGTTCATATTCTTCGTTTCAATGGGTCGCTACATGACACGAGATATGTTTGTGTGGAGGAACAACTTGCCCTTTTCCTTTACATGTTGGGACATAAGTCAAAAAATAGAGTATGCGGTATTGAATTTATTCGGTCGGGAGAAACAGTTTCTCGGTACTTCAATAAAGTTCTAGGTGCGATATGTACCATTACAGAACGATTTGTGAAGCAACCCGGTTCCGAAACTCCATTGGAGATAAGGAATTCAGCGGAATGGTTTCCATACTTTGAGGTAAAGCTAATTCAATGAAAGTCCTATTCTCATCAATGTAATCTTGTAGTACTATACGTTAACGATGCATTTCATTCAAATATAGGACTGTATAGGAATGATAGATGGAACCCACGTCCAGGCTACCCTTCCAGCCTCCATAGTAGCGAGGTTTAGGGGTAGAAAACAAATAACACAAAATGTGTTAGCTGCTTGTTCTCCCAACAAGATGTTCACGTATATCCTCGCCGGGTGGGAAGGTTGTGCCAATGACATGGCAGTTTTAAAGGATGCCCTTTCCAGGCCCTCTCCACATTGCCTAAAGGTTGTAACAGGTAAATAGTTGGAATCCTTCGAATATTTGAGTTTTATTTCATATGAATGTTGGCTTTGGATCTGTAAGAATGAATTAACCTGCCAATTTTGTAGGAAAGTATTATTTGGTTGATGCTGGCTACACTACAACAATCCAAAGTATTATTTGAGTTTCATTTCCACTTTCAACAATCCAAACAACCGAACTACTTTTTTTCCACTTACAACTACCATCCAAATACCAAACCAATTTTAATTCCACTTGCAACAGACAAAAATTACTCCATCCAAACAGATTTTGGAAAGTGGCACTTGCCGCAAGTCAACGGAAACTCAACTTGCTGCAAGTGCCACTTTCACACTTCCAAAGAGTTACATCGATCCAAACAGGCCCTTATAATTAAATTTTTGATCCCGATATGTTATGACTTGTGTTGTTCTAATTAGGAGCCAGACACCTCTCCTCGGACAGTATCTTATTTTAGGTCTGTGATCACTCTGAGCATCTGTTCACCTATCAGCTCAGGACCACAGGCGAGTACATTCACTGATAGTTTTCATTGTCTTGATATCTACTATATCCGATTCAGTCGTAGTATTTTACTTGATTTCCGACACGACAGTTCACGGACTAGTATACATCGGATCCTGTCATGAGATGTTATTCATGGACTTTCTTGGTATATGAGTATGAGATATTTCCGTGTTCCGTGCTTGTATAGACACCGATTCCTAAGGGGACTAGCTACCCTCTTACGGAACCCCGTGTCATGACGTGCCATGTCCGGATTCGTGATACTATTCGGGGGATAGAGGGGAATTATTAGGGGTTATGTGATCAAAGCCTCCGTGTGATATTTCCGTGTTTTGCTAGCGCCACCCTCACCTCACGTAGGGTGTAGCAGATACCCCGTGCCGGTTATCCAGGTTGGCCGGCATGACCCTCTTCGGAGGCCCTCTTCAGAGGTTCCGTGTGATTGTCGGGCCAAGTGGATAACATTTCCGTGATTCCCTAGCCAATCACATTTCGCCCTAATAATTCAAATCACTTTTTATTTATTTGTTGTCATATCTTACATTCCAGTTCACCTTTACTTACTGTACTTTCACCATGCTATGATTCATTTCTCATATGCTCTACCTGCCTTTTATACTGTACCATGATGATGGGACTAGGTTCTGTTCGGAAGAAGGGTTACAACCCCGATCCTTGTTTGGTTTAAGGTAACTCGGCTTTCGAATGGTTCCCAAGTCGCCTATATTCTTTGTCTTGTATTTCATTATTACTGTCTCTTATAGTATTTGTCAATTCATATGGAACTGCTGTTGGTGTTTTGTACTTGCTCATTTTTCTGACAGAATACGTTGACAAATTTTACAGATAGCTTGGAGATTTCCTGCTAGCCTAGAGGAGACCCATTAGAGGTTGTTTAGTTAGCTGTTCTCAGTTGTCTAGAGTTGTATTTATTTTATGGATTACTGTATTTGAGTTTTGAGATGTATTTCTGGATTTTGTACCTTAGACACTTAGACTTCTATCTGTTGTATCTCTTTTCGATTTCATGTTTTATCTATCTTCCTTTATGCTCTACCTTAGATGTGATTGAATTTACATTCTGCTATGTCACCCCCATTCGGGGAGTATAAACTGTTTAGTCTTATACTGTTAGATGCATTGAGACCTAGGACAGCGTTCTACCGCCGACACTGCAGCGTAGGCTGGACGTTGTTACGTTCTCGTGCCCTAACTCTAGGGTGCGGGTCGTGACACCCTCTCTTCCCAACCCCCACCCCCCTCCCCCCCCCCCTCCTTTCTCGGCTGCCCCGCCCCACCCCTTCCCAACCTTTTTTTTCGAGGGTATAAAGTTGTACCCAAAAAAAGGTATCAAGTTGAAAACCAGAAATAGTTGAAGGTACCAAGTTGTAATTAAACATAAATTATAACTTTTATATACACATTTGTTATGGACGCAATCAAGTCAAGTCGAGCCAAGCTAAAAGCTTGAGCTTGGCTTGATTAGAACAAATCGAGGTTGATAAGTTTTTTATTTTAGAACTTGAGCTTGGCTCGAGCTCGTTTATATTGAGCTTGAGCTTGGCTTGGTTTGAGCTCAACCTCAGCTTGATAAGCAAGCTCGAGAAGCACAAAATCTAGCTCGTTCAGCTTGATTTCAAGCTCATTAAGCTCAACTTTTCAAGCTTAACGAGCTCGATTGGGGAAGAGGGGGAGTTGGGGTCACATGGAAGGGGGTGGGAGGGGCTGCGTGGGAGGAGGGTGGCAGGGCCTAGTGTTGTGGACAGGGGGCGCCGAGAAGCGGGGGGGGGGGGGGGGGGGGGGGGGGGGGGGGGGGGGGGGGGGTGTTAAAGGGATAAACAAGGGTTTTTGGTCCAAATTTTTTTTAGGGCATCAAGTTGTACCAAAAAAAAAGATATCACGTTGAAAACCTGAAATAGTTGTAAGTATCAAGTTGTAATTAAGCCTAAATTATAACTTTTATACACACATTTGTTATGGATGCAATCTAGTCAAGCCGATCCAAGCTTTTATAAGCTTGAGCTTGGCTTGATTAGAACAAATCGAGCTTGATAAATTGTTTATTTTAGAACTTGAGCTTGGCTCGAGCTCGTTTATATTGAGCTTGAGCTCAAGCTAAGATTGATAAGCAAGCTCGAGAAGCAGAAAATCAAGCTCGTTCAGCTTGATTTCAAGCTCATTAAGCTTAACTTTTCAAGCTTAATGAGCTCGATTTCAAGCTGGGCTTGATTTCAAGTACCTGTAATTAAAACAATTTACTTATATAAATTCAACTAAAAAAGTTTCTTAAGATCAATTATTAAGGACATAAATATAACATATAATATATAATGCACACACCATATTGTTATACAAATACAACACATCTTAATTTCAAGTTTAACGAATCGGCTCGAAATCTCATAAACAAGCCAGTTCGCGAGCTCAAACGATGAGTACTTCTAAGCTTGAGCTTGGCTTATTAAACAAGCTCAAAAATGAAGCTTGAGCTCAGCTTGTTTACTAAACGAACCGAGGTCAAACGAGCTTTTATCAAGTCATGCTTCGAGCAACTTGTGAACGGCTTGGCTCATTTGCGGCCCCTATTTGTTGTATTTCAAATATGTGCCCTTAGTTGGACTAATTGTTAACTTAGCAAAGTTAAACTTCAAAAACACATACATAGAATTGTTATTTTCAAAATATGCATGAAACATATATAATTTTAATCATAAAATATGCATAAAATTGGAGTTATTTACATAATTGCATAAGTTTTCGATTTTGGATCAAAACCGGAATCCAAAACCGAAATCGAACCCGATAAAAAATTTGAGTATTTTCAAAACTGAAACTGAACCGATTTTTTTTCAAACCGAACCGAATCTTTATTTCGGACCAAAACCGAATAATGCTCACCCTTACTCCATGACCATTAAAAGAGTACACACTTAGATTTCAATGTTTAATTTGATTTATTCTCATTCATCAGACGGGCTAATTAGTGTTAAACCTTGGATTTATATCAGTTTGGAGTTTAAACCCTCACATGTCCAATTGCAGAGTCTAGACCCAGAATTTTTATTTTTTGTTTTCATTTTCCCATTACACCCTAATCTATATACATATACGAAAATTTTATTATCAAATATAAAGGGAGGCTATAATAAAAAAAAAAAAAAAAATCTAGGATCTAAACTCTCCAATTGGACATACCATGACTTAAACTCCAAACTGATATAAAATACTAATTTGCCCTTCATCAAACTCTACTCACTCACCAACGCTTCCTTGTACCATGAACTTTTGATGTGGCACCATAACTAATCTATTGTTTAAAAATCGGACGGGATTGGACCGGCCATGCTTAACCAATTGACTCGTGAGCTGATAAATTTACGGTCCGATCAGTATTGATCTAGTGTTTTTTTTCCAAAAAAAAGGGGTTATAAATGTTTTTTTTTTGTAAAAATCATTGCCTAGAAGGGATGACTTTGCCACTTAGGTTAACCAGTGGCTTGTCCGTGTCGATCTCCGTTCCAGTTTTAGAACACCGTCATTATCTCATATTGATTCCAACACATCACTTTAGCAACTTATATATTCCAGTATCCCATGATCGTTTCTTCTGAAGTCGTTAAACGAAACCTGTGTAGCAAGTACTTTCACCAAAATCTACAGAAACAACGAACTTGCTACCAAGAATCAAACCAAGACAGATCACACTCACAATTTGTGGTGGCTTTTACCATCTGAACATATCTCAAGCTCTATATCAAATATAGATACAAACTAGTCATTTGTCCCAAAACGACTGTTACAAATCTAAGTATTACAACATAAAAAAAATTCCAACCCTAACCAACTCCTCACCTATCGATGTAACAAAATCTAAGAACGACCACGGAAAGGAAAGGAAATCAATTCCTTTCCGCCCAAAAGAAAAGGAAATAAATTCCTTTTGTAATTTCCCAAAAGAAAATAATAACAAAGAATTAATTTTCTTCCTTTCCGTGAACCAAAAGATGCCTTAATGTAACCTCAGTTTTTAGCATTAGTCCCATGTCAAACTGTGCAGTGTTTGAAGTAAGCTACAAATTATCAAAATTGGTGCAACTATAAATTGCATGAGTTGGTGTCAACGGTGATCATCGAGTTGGGAACAGCTGAACAGCATAGCTCATTTTTATAATAAACTGACTGGTTATGCTAATCTAATTGTTTATGGAACATACCTCAATTTCTAAATACTTGAAAGTTATTGGAAATTAGATGCGAAGTGTCCATTGCACAGCTACAGGTAAATTAAGATTTTTATGGTTATTAATCTAGCATACTGATTGCTTGAAGTGAAGAAAATGGTTCTTAATAATCTAGCATACTAATTGCTTGAAGTGAAGAATCCATATGCATACCCAAGAGTGAAGAGGTTCTCTTGAACTAATCTATAAAAGATTAACAAAACTTCAGAAATGTTTTGATTGACAGTCAGATAACTAAAAGCAGTCCTAAATAATGATAAAGATTGCATTTCACAAAACGGTCAAGGCCCATGACACTACCTCAAAAGTCAAAACTACTTGCCATAGTAAAACAAAGTTACAGAGAAAATCAAAGATAACATCAATTTTTTAAAAAAAATTGTATTAACATTTTCATGAAAACCTCGTACAATTTTAAAAAAAATGTATTAACATTTTCATGAAGACCTCGTACTCGAACCATAAGCAGTGGGTATATCAAAAAAATGTTAATTTCCATATTACATCAAACTTGTATTATCTTGTAAATTTAATAAACTATTAATTCAGCACACTATCTCCAAGCCAGAACTGGCCAAAAAATAATATTTAACCAAGATAATTAATTCATCAGGTATTATATTATTTAGGTCCTAATGTACCATAATCTTAGAAATATTGAAAATTCTTTAAAGCTGAACAAAGTTAAACTAAGAAACAAAACCTCATTGTACTGAATGTATCAAAATCAAACAAAAACTTGGTACACCAGTTATATGGATGCTTAGTTTTATAATTGCAACAAATTGAGACTTTCCTTATACGATTGCATTGGCAGCACTGGCAATCCTAGGCCATAGGTCAGCACATTCCTTTCCAATAGGTCCCGTGATTGCAGAGCCTACAAGAAAGGATAACAGGAGTACATCAGGAAGATCAACAGTAAACAGGCAAAGTTGATCATAAACTGAATAAAAGGTGTAATACTATATTATAATTTGATAAAATTTAGCCAACTGTACCTTTCATTTCACCCTTCGGATTCACAATAACACCAGCATTATCTACATTACAAAAGAAGAAAAAGGTTCAGTCACCAAATCTGAATACCTAAGAGTAAATATATTACAATATATGAACATTATACATACGGGTTTGCACCATTGGTTTTTGGAACCAAAGATGCATTGCCTACTTCACTAAAGAAGAAGAAAGGTTCGGTCACCAATCAGAAGACATAAAGAGCAAATATATTACAATACATGAACATTTACATATGGTTTGCACCACTTTTATTTTTGGAACAAAAAGATACATTACCAACTTCACTATCCAAGTTACCTTCAAAGTTCAAACACCATGGTAGGATAATGAGTAGGTAGGGATCACAGGAAGATGACAATGGAAAGGACCAGTTCAAACATCAACACATAGATATGAGTTATTTATTGAAGGTCAAAGTCTGACAAATAGGGGTGGAACCCATCAACATTGAAATATGGGATCACTCGGACTTTGTCTTCTCCTTGGCCTTATTATCAAGACTTCTGGGAGAAGATTTCCACCATGATCAAGGATAATTCCAAGTGGTTGATGTGTCCATTATAAGAATTTGATAGTCTATTTGCAGAAGCTAACAAATGGGCAGCAGATTTTTCAATTCATATTTGGA
>JANAVB010007399.1:43828467-44005335 GCA_029216955.1 Iris pallida
AGGAGAGGGAGGGGGGGGGGGGGTGTTTGGTAATTTTGCAATAGGGTCCTCTAGTTTTAGGATAATTACAATAGGTCCAAACAACAGTAAATGCAAATTATAATTTGCATAACAGAATTTAAAACAATTTCTAAATTGCAAATGGCTATAAAATATAATTCACAAATTGCATATTGATATTAAAACAAAATTAAATATTACAAATCGATATTAAAACAATTCTACTTATTACAAACTACATTAAAACGTTTCTAAAAATTACAAAAGATATTTAAATAATTTGGAAAATTATATATTGATATTTTTGGTATTTAAAACTTATTAAAAATTCATTTAAAAATTCTAGAAAATTCCTAAAATCATATTAAATTATTTTTAAAACCAATAATGACATTTAATAATTAATTAATACTAGTTTAAAAATTTTTGAAAATCAGGGACTTACAATATATATAACCTTATTTGGATTGGAGGGAAAAGTTAAGTGGGGGGTGTTTAATAACTGTTGCTTGGATTGAAGATTGAGTAAAGAGGATGATTATTGATAGTTACCAAAATAACCTTATTACATGTGTCATAAAATTAAATTTGATTAAAATTTTAATTAGAACTTATCAAAATATTCTCACAAATTAGGAAGATACGGAGCAATATGTTGAAAACAAGTAAAAAAATGGAGGAAGAAAATCATAATATTTTATAGTACACATAAGGGGTATTTATGACTTTTTAAACAAAATTTCTCAATCCCCCTCGTTAACCCTCGATTTGAGAGGTTAAAAAAAATGGACAGAAGAGGATAAAATAAACCTTCACTTAACCCTCTATAACCCTTCCTCCTAAACCCCTAATGTCACACCCACTTTTTTAATTTAGGAATATTTTAGTCATTTTACATTTATTTGAATTCTCTTATTAATTTATTAATTAATGTGATGCTTTGTAGCTTGATTGGTGTTTGAGTAACATAAGGTGGTTTGACCTTAGTCATCCTTCGTTAAGAGCCTAATATGGTAATTAGAATTATTTTGACCTTTAGAAATTAATTTAGAATTAAATTTCAATTTGGCAATGAATTAAATGATTTTAAGTTATTTTTTTATAAGCCTTTTTAACCCTTTTTGACATGGGCCTTTTTAGCAATTAGGAGTGCTTGGCCCATGTGCAAACCCTAACCCTAACACCCCCTAGTATGGCCGGCCACAAGCAGCCCCCCTTTATTAGTGAAGAAAATCCTTAGCCTCCACTAGATCATAAGCAAACCCTAATTTCTTTTTTCTCCAAAACCCTAATTTTCTCATCCGGAGTCCGTTTCACCTCAACCGAATTCCGTTGCGCATGTTGGGAAGAGGAGAACTTGTTGGAGTACTGCTAGCAAGGAGTTGGAGGCATTTTCTCGGGAGAAAATCGGCCGACAAAGCGCTCGGGGAATTCCTTTATTGAGATTCTGACTCTCGATAGGTAAACCTCGTTCTACCTTTATTTCTTCTGAAATTTCTTCATGTTAGCATCCATTTAGGCACCCTCTGTAGCCCCCCTTGTCACGACCCGCACCCGGATATACGGATACGAATACGTGGGCCACCCCCAGCCTACGCCGCAGTATCGGCGGTAGAACGCTGTCTAGTACCCAATAATATACACTACATCTAGAAGGCATACAACTATAAATATACTCTAGTCACATCACAACAGCTAGAGATGATAAGACAAGAAGATAACTAAAGCACAAGAACAACTAGAACTCTAGAAGGAATCATAAGACATAAAAAAAAGAAAAAAAAAAGACGAACTAAGGATAACTACCAAGCAACTCACAAAGAAGAATAGTGAGATCCACCTCAGCTAGCAACATCATGAAGTCCAATAATGGCACAACTACTCCTAAAATATTGTCAATGATATCCTGTCAGGAAAATGAGCAAGTACAAATACTAACAGCAGTTCCATGTGAATTGACAAATTCTATAAGAGATAGTATAATGAACTACAAGACAAAGATATATGAAGACTTGGGAACCGTTCGGAAGCTGAGTTACAACCCTTAAACCAAACAAGGACCGGAGTTGTAACCCTTCTTCCGAACAGAACTTAGTCTCTAATCAAGGTACATCATAGAGGCATGTAGAACATGTGAGTAACTGTATATCATAGCATGGTGAGAAGTACTGTATGTAGAACAGAGCAGGATATATGATAAGATGAAGTAAATATAAAATGTGCCTTGAATTATTAGAGCGTTATGTGATCGGCTTGGGATAAGTGACAGGACAGGCTATCCACTTGGCCCGGCAATCCGCGGTGACCTCAACGGAAAGTCATGCCGGCCAACCTGGATAACGAGCACAAGGTAAGGGAATCTCGCTACACCCTACGTGAGGGAGAGTGGCGCGAGCACAAGGATAGTGACAGGGTGGCTTGGATCACATAGCCCTTAATAATTCTCCATCCCCGAATAGTATAATGGACCTGGACATGACACGTCATGACATGGGATTCCCTAAGAGGATAGCTACTCCCTCTCAGGAATCAGTGTCTATACAAGTACATGGAACAAGGCAGGAAATGTACATATATACCAAGATAATCCAGGAACAACATCTCATGTCATGATCCAACATATACTAGTCCGTGAACTATCGTGACTGGGAATCAAGTAAGACACTACGACTGAATCGGATATAGCAGATATCAAGACAATAAAAACTATTAGTGAATGTACACGCCTGCGATCCTGAGCTGTCAAATGGGGTCGATGCTCAGAGTAATGCTACAGACCTAAAGATAAGATATATATAAACTAATTAGGGTTCAACAGTGTTAGGCTTGATTCTATAGTATAAGCTACGCAATCTAGGTCAAACGCAGTCAACTAAGTCAAAATAGGTCACACTAAGTCACACTAGGTCACAAGAAGTCAAACCAAGTCAAGTAGGTCAAACTGGGTCAACAGTTGACTTACAGTTGACTTTTGGTCAACTGGTCAACTCTAGGTCAAAACTAGTCTAAACTAGGTCAAATGTTGACTCTACTTCGACGTTCAGTCAAAACAGTCAACCATGGTCAAACAGGGTCAAAGCTAGTCTCTATAAGCATCTACAGGGTTAATATATTCAATTTCAGTGGTTGTTAAATCACTGGAATCGATGGATCTCAAAATACAAACAAAAGAGAAGATTATAATAATAGGGTAAAAACCTACAGATGTTGTCGGATGGTAAAACAACCATCATCAATGTGTCCAGAATGGTCAAATCAGCTAGGATAGCCATCCATAAGTCCAATTTGGACACAGAGGCAAAAAGGTAATTTTGGGCCAAAATGGTGTCCGTGTCGGACCCATTTTGTACCGAAAAATGTGCCAAAATAAAAGTGCACTAAACCTAACAAATTATATATTCACGAATCCAGAATGACGATACAAACCCAACGGTATATCCAGAATTGGATTCCGATGACCCGATCTCAAATTGGTCCGTTGACCCGAATATTGGAAACCGATTTGCAACGGAAAAGCGTATCGGAGCCAATGTCCTCAAAACTTAGCAAATTATATGTAAACGAGTCCAGAATAACGATACGAACTCAACGGTATATCCGGAATTGGATTCCGATGAGCCGAACTCAAAATGACCCGTTGACCCGGATATTGGTATCCGACTTGCATCGAAATACGTGCCGGAACCAATGTCCACTAAAACCAAGCAAATTATATGCCAACGAGTCCAGAATGACGATACGAACTCAATGGTATATCCGAAATTGGATTCCGATGAGCCGGCGTCAAAAAGTCCCGTTGATCCGGACTGTGGGGCCCACTTTGCACCGAAATACGTGCCAGGGCCCACGTCATCCAAATCTAACAAACTTTATATGAAAACGTGCCAGAACGACGCCACGAGTCTACTGGTGGTGTCAGAAATTGAATCCGGAGTCTCGGGTTCAAAAATAGAATTTAACAATTTGGAAATTACGAATTCGGACGGCCAACTTTGGCGTCGAATTCAACCAACCAAACGTACTCACAATAAAACGAAACTGGAGGGGTAGGAAGAGGGTTATACCAGCTTCGCATAGGAACAAGTGGCATGCCAGATGGAGCTGTGACGATGATGATACGAGCTGACAAAGTTGGCTCCACAAAACTGTCCAAAAATAACACAATTTAAAGTGTCAACTTGGTGGCCTGTTTTGATCTATCAAACGACGAATTAACGGATGAAATTTGAGAGGGACGAAGGGGTATATACCGAGATTATAACGGAGCAAAGAAATCATCGATCCAACGTTCGGATTGTCCAGAAAATCCGTACGAAGTTGCTGCAACGGAACGCTATTTCCGGACCCATTCCGAGCTCGCGCCGACGGGAACTCGTGCCAAACGCATGAATCGACTATTTAACGCATCGGAGTGGACGGCGGTGGCCATGGGGCCTGCCTGGGGTATGCGCCCGGCCGAGTGGGGAGGCTCGCCGGCGGCGGCGGCGCCAGTGGCGGCATTAGCGCGCGTCCGTGTGCTCGCTGCTGCTGCGAGGCTGCGCTGCGGCTGCTGCTGCGTGCAGGCACACGCGCGCGCGACGTCGGCGGTGCTGGCCTGGCACGGCGGCGGCCATGGGCATGGCGAGGGGGCTCACGGAGGTGGTTGGTGGTGGTGTTGATTCATGGTGGTGATGGTGGTGCCAATGGTGATGGTGAGGGAGAAGGTGTTGGTGTTGGTTGTTGAAGAAGAAGAAGAAGAAGAAGGAATGATGATGATGAAGAGAAGAAAGGGGGCTCGGCCATGTAGGGTGTGAAAATTATGACACGCTGACATAAGACTCAGTCCAAGCCATACGCTCAAAGCTATACGCTCAGTCAAGGCCATACGCTCATCTAAAGGCCGTACGCTCAGTGAATATTTTATTATTTTCTGAGATGACAGCACAGCATGTATTTAATAAAGGATGAATCTGACACTTCATCTTTCGTGCAAAGATAGCTGTCCAATGGAGACTAGCCGTCGTATAGGTTTTCGAAGAGTTGGTTTTGTCTTTTACGAAGACAGCTCAGCATCTCTCATAAATGTAAAAGCCATCATTACTGTCAGTTTTGACAGTCTGTCAGCCATCATATCCGCAGTCACGACGCTCGAGAAGATTTTGTCAGTTATTAGAAGATATGGCGTATCAAAGAAGATTGATGATGGCCACGTGTCTATTTTTTCAAATATGCCACGTATTCAAACATACGACTCCTTCCCAACCAAGTGAGCGTATGGATCTCATACGACTCCTTCCCAACCAACTGAGCGTATGGATCTCATACGACTCCTTCCCAACCAAGTGAGCGTATGGATCTCATATGACTCCTTCCCAACCAAGTGAGCGTATGGATTCCATACGACTCCTTGTCAAGTGAGCATATAGTTTCCATACGACTCCCTGTCAATAATGTGAGCGTATCAGCTTTATATGGTTCTACGCTGTCCAAGTCAGCGTATGCAAGACATGTGCCTTCTAAAGCTAGCGTATGACTCTTCTTCTAAAGCAGCGTATCACAGCAGTTGTGTCCAGGATGATTTTCAACGTGCAGTTAACACACGTTCTCATGTGTCCTGCACTAAGTTATCCACTTCTTCAGAAGTTATGCAACGTGGCATTCATGCCATCAATCTTTCCTGAATATGCTCCACTACTTTCAACCGCACGCTAATGTGTCTCCATCAGAATTTGCCACGCGTCCCTGCAGTTATGCACACGTCAAGTAACTACCTGAGCGTATGCTTAAGGACAGTTATCCTGAACTCTATAAAAGAGAGTTTCTTCATCTTCATCAGACACAGAGTCAATTTCAGAGAGAACAGAGAGATTGCCCAGTTGCTGTCCAAGTTTCTTCAAAGTTCGAGTTTTCTTCATCGCATCGTCCAAGGGATAAAGTAATCGTCTTCTAGATTAGATTCCTACAGTTGTAATTTTCTCAGATACACAATAAATAAAGTGAATTTATTTATGGAAAACAAATTGGCGACTCTGCTGGGGAAAGCTGTCTCCTCCAACGAGATAGCAACAACTCAATGCGATACTTCGTCGATCGGCTTGACGAAGAAGACGATGGTTGTACAATTCGACCAATCGGCTTATAAAGAAATGCTCAAGGCAAAGGAGGGCCGCACTGCTTCCTCTGCTCTTCCTGCTGCCAAGAAGAAGGGATGCTCTGTCTATGTTCCTAAGTCTTCTTCAACAGCCCGAGACGTTTCTGTCACTTCTCACGTTGACAAGAACACGTCTTCAACTTCAACTAAGTACACTTCGGCTTCTCTGAACATGGCAATAGTGGCTTCTCCTAATCACACTGACAAAGTTGGTTCTTTAACCAAGTCAGCGTGTACAAGGAAAACCATCTCTGGACATGTCAAAGTCCCTTCTCCCTCTACCCTTACGACAGCAGTCGGCTCTTTAGCCATTGATGACTCTGAGCGTATGGCATTTCAAGGGCAGCGTACGGCAAAGGCAGCGTACAAAAGCCAACATCAGGCAGCGTACGCTAAGCCAAAGCCAGCGTATGCTAATAAAAAGGCAGTGTATAACCAGAAGTCCAAACTGAAGTCAGCGTATGCTAATAGATACAGTCCTTTGACTGTTTCTCAAAATCAAGCTGGAGGTTCTCTTCCACAGAACATACAAATGATTCCCCCTCAACTTGTACATCTTGTGCCAACCAAGGAGAAAGACTCTTTAGTCAACTCCTCTACTCCTAAGGTCTTTACCTCTGGAGTTAATTTGACTAGTACTTTTACTAGATCAAACAAAGGAAAATGCTTTTTGGCTAATTCCTCCAAAGATGGATTATTACCGACTCCCAGTCGGAATAATACCCATCTTCCTTCTCTCCAAATTTCTCGATCTGAGAAAGGCAAATTACAAGTATCCAAGACTGATACCAAAGTCAGATCTCCTACGAATCTTCGTAACAAGCTTAATCAGAATCGTCTCGATTCCACTGAGACAAGTATATTAGACTCTGATGCAGAATATGCCAAGAACTATGTGGCTCAAATTAATCAGTCTTTATACACTCAGGAACCGAGAAGACAGAAGAACAAAAGACAAGTTTCTACACAGAAACTATCTTCAAGTACTTCCCAATCTGTTCCTACAGATCTCCGGGAGTATTTGCAAAATAAACGGAGAATTGACACTCCATCAGGCTATGATATTGCTCATATTTGCCATGAAAAGCATGGTTGCAACTTCCAACCTCGAGTTGTAATTCAATGTTGTTGTTCACCAAAAAGACAATCTGTTTTTGAACGGATTCAATATGAACCAATGTTGGATGAAGATGAACCTCTTTATGCTTCTGTAAATATGACCTCCAGAAATATTGGGGGTAGTATACGGTCTGATGCTATATCAGACTCTGAAGATGGTGTTTATCTCGGTACCCGATCCAGGACCGGAGCCTTGGCCAGAGTCTCTTCTTCTTCTCATCCAAGTAGTAATCCGGAGATCACAGAGGACTTCCTTGGAGAATCCAATTTTCCAGTATTGACTCCCATAAATAGTCCCGGGAAAGATACCGACTCATACAGTGATGATTCAGAACAGACTGTTTCATAATCTATTCCTCGAATGATTACTACTTACATGGCAGAGGGCAATCATGAACCTTCAACTAGCACCGAAGCTCATGAACAAAGGATTTCTTCCTTAGAACAATAGTTGCGAGCTATGGCAGATACATTGAATGCTATGCACACTCTTATGCAAGCTCAGCATCAAACTCAGCAAGTCCAACATACAGCCCCTCCAGTTGTATTAAATACTCCTGTTGTTCCAAACCCGGAACCCTCTCTTATTCCGGGGGTACAATCTAATGTTCCTGTACAACCCACTCCAAGTCAGTCTGGAGCTGGGGGTGGTACATATACTGCAGTTCCTCCTCCCAATTACACTCAACAAACTACAACTCCTCAATCTTCTGGAATTGTTACTGAAGAGTTAAGGAATCTTCGAACTCAATTCGAAGCATTTAAACAGAAGGATGGTCTGCAAAGGTTAGGTATCAAGCAACCTTACCCAATAGAATGGAAGCAAGTATCATATCCACCAAAATACAAACCTCCAACCATCTCTTTCTTTGATGGGACAACCTCCCCAAGTCAGTTCATTAATCACTTTGAAGTAATGACTGATCAACTGCAACCAAGTGACGCCCTCCTTACTCGGGTGTTTGTTGGGTGTCTTAAAGGAACAGCTTATGAATGGTATAGAAGTCTCCCTGATGGGTGCATTACTTCATTTGCTGGTTTCAAGCAAATGTTTCTTGAACAATTCTATGAAGGGCTTAATGACATGACCATGTCAGCCCTCATAAGAATTAAACAGAAAAATAATAAAACCATCGAGGACTTCATTGAAAGATTCAGAAGAGAAGCCCTCAAAATGCCTCTCGGAACTTCCGATGCTGTTACTATCGACACTTGCAAGTCGAATCTCTTACCAATTATCAGCATGTGGACAGGGTCCACTCAGTTCCAAGATTGGCCTTCTTTCATTGTCAGTGCCAAGGCTGCTGAAGTCAGTGCTGAAACCTTCAAGGGTCTGGGGGTACAAATGGCTCCCAAGGAATCAAATCAGAATGCTAGCAATAGTACTCGACCCAACAATCGCAAAGGAAAAGAAGCTCTTGAAGTCAATCTCCAAAGCAGTAGTCAAGAGGTAAAGACTACTCAAGCTACCCCAGCTCCAATAAATCAACAACAGAGACCTCCTCGGCCGAAGGAAGAATATTCTTTCGACGATGACGATGTTCAGGGTATCTTTGAATGCTTGCTCAAAGGTAATAAGATTCAATTGCCAGAAATTAAAAAGCCTGATGAAACCAATAAGACAGATCATCCAAAATATTGTCCATATCATAGAATGCTGGGTCATACAATCCGGTCTTGCTATGTATTGAAAGTGAAGATTCAAGAGATGATTAAACCAGGAGCTGTGACACTGACACCCAAAGACAAGACAGTCACAGCAAATGTAATTTCAATGCAGTTCGGTGATTTCCCTCCCTTAATGGTAGAAAGTGGGATTGTTCCTATCCCCAAAGCAACTCTCGAAGTTGTAAACATCCCACCAGCACAGAATGACGGACTTGTTCCTGTCACAACTAAGAAGGGAGAGATCATGTGGATTCACCCAGATTTAATGACGGAGTTTGAGATATCCTCCTCTTCTTCTCGGAAGACTCCACCATCTAAAAAGAAGTTCGGGAAGACTAAGTCATGCAATATGACTTCTAGTTTCACACCCGATTTTTATCTAACCTCTACTTTCATCTTGGCAGGAAATTTACTCCCTACGGAGATAAAATCTGTACCTCAATCTGAAGATAGGTACAAGCCTGCTTTTCATCTATACAGTTCACAATCTCATAAATTGATGGCGAAGATGGGTTATGATCTAGCCACTGCTCCTGGTTTGAACTCAGGTAAGGGACTCCGAGCACCTTTAGCCATCACTATGAGGCATAATCAATCTCGTGTTGGCCTTGGTTTCTGGAATGAAGCTCTCATCAAACATAAAAGAACCAAGAGCAAGATTAAGAATTGCAACATGGTTTCCATAGACCCTGAACCAGAATCTGAAGTTGAAGTCCATGCTGGAACTCGATCAGGAAAAATATATCTGAAAGATTATGCTGAAATTCCTGAAGAAACTTTTGATGTCCCTCCGGTTACAGCTCCAACACTAGTCTCTACTGAAGAGCCTTCAAATGTTCCTGTTGAGACAGTTCCTTCTAAACCAACAGCAGCTGACAAAGGCAAACAACAAGTCCGCTTCGACAAACCATTAAAGAAATCATCTCCTACAGGACTTGAAAAGCCTTATAATTTTGATATATTGGCTCAACTAGCTAATACCCCAGCTAAATTATCAATCTTCGAGCTCTTACGCCTCTCTAAAGAGACTCGAGAAACTCTAAGTGAAGCACTGCTGCAAGCAGAAACCTGCCTAACTCTTCTCAAGAAGTTGGAAACAGAACCTGTTTCTCATTGCCATAATGTATTGGAATTTATTCCAAATATTACCTTTACGCAGGACGATATGCTGCTAGAAGATAATCGACATGACCGTCCTTTATATCATACAGGATATATTGATTCTATGAAGGTTGATCGTCTCCTGATTGATCCAGGATCTGCTCTCAGTATTATGCCAAAAGCTATGCTAGATGCACTGAAAATACCTGTGCATAGTCTTTCCAGTACTATCACTACCATCTTGGGATTCAATCAAGGAAAGAGTGAGCCTTTGGGCAAGATTCGCCTCAAATTTCAAATAGGCGATCTTCGCACTAAAGTTACTTTTTACATCATCGACAATCATGGTTGCTCATACAATGCTCTATTAGGGAGACCATTCTTGCATGAACATAATGTAGTTCCTTCGACTCTTCATCAGTGTTTCAAATATGTTGATGATAATGGAGAAGTTCAAAAGGAGGTTGCAGATCTCTATCCATTTAAAGGAGTTGAAGCTTACTTCAATGACGCTCGCATGTACAAAGATGAATATTCAAAAGTCTTACAAGCTATAGATAATGATGATGAGATAGCAAAAGTTGGCACTTTTGTTATTCCTGTAAAAGGACGTATTACTCCTCCGCAGTCTGTTAAATCACCTGAAGAAGGCTCACTGATAATTCCTGTCAGTGGACGTACCACTTCATCACCTGCCCAAGCTCCACAAGGCTCACTGATAATTCCTGTCAGTGGACGTATCACTCCCTCTCTACCTTCTCTGGCTAGACCAGATACTCTAGTCATTCCAGTCAGTGGACGTACTACTTATCCACGATCTTCTTCAAGGGAGCTCACCTCTTCTGAGCCTTTTGTTATCGATCTTAATCGAAACAAAACTTCTGATCGCTCTTCTTCTCCCCCTTTTGTCATTAATTTGACTAAATGTGATAAGGCTCAGCCTTCTGTTGTAAATACAGTATCTAATATTAATGAAGCATCTCCTTTGCAGTATATTGATGTCTGTAATCATGTACAAAGTTATTTACAATTGCTAGATAGCTTAGAGTCATTAACTATAGGGGTTGTTCAAACTCTTCATACAGATGTATCATTGGAATCCATACAAAAATCATACTTCGTGGTCCCTGCTAGAAAGAAGGGAGAAAATCCAATCTTCTTTTATAAAGGACCCCAGAATCCTCCTAATTTGGAAGAAGATGACATAAACGACGATACTGGAAGGTTACAACTGCGTCGCTACAGTCAGCAATCTAAAAATATCATCAAGAATATGGGTTATGACTTTAGAACCAGTCTCAATAATAGAAAAGGAAGAAGAATGCCTGTTCGAATTCCTCCATTAAAATACGGAAGGACAAAATGTGGTTTAGGTTACATTGCCCCTACTTCCTTTATCAACATAGTCTATGAAGATTCAAATCCGATGAAGATGAACGATCTGAATCTTCCGATTCCCTCTCTTGGGATTCTGACACGAGTATTGGCGATCTCCATCGTTCTATTCTATCCATCAATATGGTCTCTGTTGATGGCCCACAAGAAAATGATGAAGATGAGGATGATTTTGAAATATCACCCGAATCGGAACAATGGGCTCAAAGATTAGATAATCAATGGGAATTCAGGTTCGAGCAGAGGGAACCTCCTACTGAAGATAAACTAATCCAAATTGATGTTGGTGAAGAAGGGTCTCCTAAACCAATATTCATCAGTGAAAGTCTTTCAGAAACAGATAAATAAGACATGATTAAACTTATTCGTGATTATATCGATATCTTTGCCTGGAGTTATGAGGATATGCCAGGACTAGATCCGAAGATTGCAATGCACAAACTCAATATCATGCCAAATGCTAAACCGGTCAAACAACAACAGCGACGATTTCGTCCAGACATCATGGATGCAATTGAAGCTGAAGTCAACAAGCTTATGGCTTCTGGATTTATTCGAGAGGAACAACATCCTGAATGGGTGGCTAACATCGTTCCTGTCCTTAAAAAGACTGGCAAGATCCAGGTCTGTATAGACTTTCGCGATCTCAATACGGCTTGTCCTAAAGACGAGTTTCCTCTTCCAATTACTGATGTCATGATCGATAATACATATGGTTTCGAACGAATGTCATTCATGGATGGGTATTCGGGATACAACCAGATCAAAATGTTTCCAGATGATGAAAAACACACTTCCTTCAGAACGCCAATCGGTACATACTGTTATACAGTGATGCCGTTTGGTCTCAAGAATGCAGGAGCAACATATCAGCGAGCAATGAGCACTATATTCCACGAACATCTACGGAAAATAGTCGAATGCTATGTTGATGATATTGCAGTCAAAAGTCGACGAAAGGAGGATCATATCCAAGATTTGAAGACTATCTTTGAATTAATGCGTCAGCATCAACTTAAAATGAACCCTACTAAGTCCTTTCTGGGCGTCTCTAGTGGTAAATTTCTTGGCTTCGTCATTACCGCTAAAGGTATACACGTGGATCCCGAGAAGATCAAAGCCATTCAAGAGATGCATCCTCCACGCACCTTAAAAGAGCTACGAGAATTTCAAGGAAGAATTGCTTATATCAGGAGATTCATTTCCAACTTATCAGGACGCTGCAGACCATTCAACAAACTTCTGAAGAAAGGTGTATCTTTCGTTTGGAACGAAGAATGTCAAAAAGCATTTGACGATATTAAACAGTATCTCATGAACCCTCCAATTTTGGTACCTCCCGTCTCGGGAATACCATTCCTTCTATATGTTCGAGCCATGGATCATTCTCTTGGTGCATTACTTGCCCAGAAAAATAAAGATGGCCATGAACAAGCTATTTATTATCTCAGTCGCACAATGACAGGTGCTGAACCGCGTTATTCTCCAATCGAGAAAGAATGCTTAGCATTAATGTTTGCTGTTCAGAAAATGCGACATTATATTATCGGTCAAACGATTCACGTCATTTCCAGAGTGAATCCCATCAGAATTATGATGAAGAAACCTGGTATTCTTAATTCCAGGCTAGCTAATTGGGGAATCTTGTTAGCTCAATATGACATGCATTATATTCCTCAGAAGTCAGTTAAAGGACAGGCTCTTGCTGATTTTCTGGCTGCTTATGCGATTCTAGAAGATTCTAAATTATATGATGAGATCCCAGATGAAGTATTAGATTCAAATCTGATTTTTGAAGAAATTCCTACCTGGCGTCTATTCTTTGATGGAGCATCTAGAATAGGTCCTAACGGCGATATTGTCGCTGGAGTTGGGATTGTTCTTGTATCCCCAGAAGGTCTAACTATTCAGAGGGCTTATTCTCTGGATCAATCATGTTCAAACAATGTAGCCGAATACAATGCATTGCTCATTGGCCTTCAACTTGCTAAACATCTAGATATTTAATATTTGGAAGTTTATGGAGACTCCAAGCTTATTATCAATCAGATCAGAGGAACGTATGAAGTTCGTCATCAGGATTTGATACCTTATCATCGAGCAGCACTCTCTATAGCCTCATCTTTTGAAGGTTTCTTTATTGAACATGTTTGACGAGCCTATAATGCAGAAGCTGATGCTTTAGCTAATCTTGCTGCTGTATTAGATATACCCATCAGACGTCAGCAAGTAATAGTGGTTTATAACCGGGAACTATTCTGTGTTGAGAATAATTTGGCTTTGGCTTTTCCTCACAAACCAGACAAAGATTCTCTCAACCTTGATGCTGGATTAAAGTTTGACAACATATCCTCGTCTTTTTTCGATTCTACTATGGAATATGTCTTTTCTAATGAAACAGAAGCCATAACTGAAGACTGGAGACGCCCGTTTCTAGACTTCGTTTTGTATGACATACTTCCTGATAATTCGAGTAAAGCAGCGTCTATCCGGCGTCGATCTCTCAGATTCTATTATAATCATACGACGAAGACATTATATCGTCGGTCTTACGACGGTCTTCTCCTCCAATGTATTTCTGGTGAAGAAGCACAACAGATAATCCGTGAAGCACATGATGGTGTTTGCGGAGCTCATCAACCAGGTCCTAAACTTCAAGATCGTATCCGACGTATGGGTTATTATTGGCCCACGATGGTGGCTGACGCTATTCAATATGCTCGAAAATGTAAAGCCTGCCAAATTCATGCAGACTTTATCCATCAACCGTCAGAGTTCTTACACCCAACAGCGACATCATGGCCCTTTGAAGCTTGGGGTATGGACGTCATTGGTCCCATCAACCCACCATCATCAAGAGGACATCGATTTATTCTAGCAATAACTGATTACTTTTCCAAATGGGCTGAAGCAATCCCGTTATCTGAAGTTAAAACTTCTAGTGTTATCAACTTCGTCAAACATCATGTTATCTATCGATTTGGTGTTCCTCGACGTATTATCCATGATAACGGACCGCAGTTCGTCAGTCAGAAATTTACTCGATTCTGCGACGATCATCGGATTAATAATTTAGCTTCTACAGCATATAATCCAACCGCTAATGGATTGGCAGAAGCTTTCAATAAAACAATCATCAAACTCTTGAAAAAGTTTGTTTCATCCAATAAACGTAACTGGAGCGAGAAGCTTGGTGAATGTTTATGGGCCTACCGTACTACAGTTCGCAATGCGACCGGATGTACGCCTTTCTCTTTGGTGTATGGGTGTGAAGCTGTTCTTCCCCTCGAGATCCAGATTCCTTCTCTGAGAATTGCAATCTCCAATGAACTTACAACAGAAAACAATGATCGTCTTCGACTTCAAGAATTGGAAGCTCTAGATGAAAAACGATTGTATGCTCAACAAAATATCGAGCTTTATCAGGCCCGAATCTCAAAGGCTTTTAACCGGAAAGTTAAAGTCAGAGCATATCAGAAGGGAGAACTGGTCCTTACTGTCAGACGTCCTATGACCATGACACATATGAGCAAAGGCAAATTTGACGCGAAATGGGAAGGCCCATTCGTAGTAAACAAAGTCTTCTCTAACGGAGCATACCAGCTTGCCTCTATGGATGGGAAAGTCATGATGATGCCTATCAATGGCAAATTCTTAAAAAAATATTATGTATAATATTTTCGTCATTCCCCAGCAAAAATAAAATTCTTCTTTACAAAAGTTATTTCGATATCGTTATCCCCAGAGGAAACTGATATTCCACCATGTATCATCTTCCCAGAGAATTTGATATTTTGTTTTATTAGATCCCTAGTAGTTTTAATAAAGATCTTGAATAGAAAATCATGTCCATATTACCTCTGAATTTTCTATCTCAGTATGTATCATATTTTCTATTATATGAAAATGATATCTCGTCTTTTGATTTCCGAATCCAAAGATCATGGAAAATAGAATCTAAAGATATCTTTATATCTGAATTCTGTTTTCTCTAATCAGTATTAAACTAAAAATCTTTGGTTTAATATCATGATAGAGTTGCAAAGTTTATTTGTATATTCTATTCTATTAAAATATGTCATGTATTATTTACCTCTGAACATGTTTTCTACAAAAATATCATCCACAGAATTGAAATCAAACCAAGATATTCATTTCAATCAAAATCAGAACAATGATTACAAATGGGTATCAAAATTTCAATACATGATAAATGTAAAAGAACTATTTAGGAGGAATAATGATCTCCTGAATACGAACGATTACATTATTCATCTTTTCATCATGAGCTTTCTTGATTCGCTCTGCTGTTTCTGCTCCAATCATCCGTTGGTCATATTCTACAATAATAGAGCTACGGCGATTAGTTTCCTCAATCTGATTAGTTTGCATCAATTCTCGCTCCTGCTGTAAAACTTGACAGCGTTCAGCTGCAGATTTACGATCAGTAGCAATCTTTGATTGTTCTGTTTCCAGAGAGGCAATTTGCTCCTGAATACGAGCTAGCTCTTCCCTCAGCTTTTTAAGTTCTTCAGCTTTTGACGCTTCATTTTGCTCTAGGCGTTCCATATTCTGACGAGTACTTATGATTTCTTCGTCTTTCGCCATTAGCTCTTTGGAAGACTGAGCAAGGAATTCTGTCAGCGCAATGTGCTGAGCTTGAGCTTCATTCTCCAATTGAGCAATCTCAGCCGCAGTCAGAGAATTAATATCTTCCTTTTTAATCTCCTAATATTTTTGGATGTTGGCTTCTAAATCATTCAAGAGATGTTCAAAGAAGACACATTGAGCCTCATAACCAGATTGTCTCAAGGCTGAACGTGGGAAACTAGTCGCCTCTCGAAGACTCGAAAAGGGCATAGTCTCATCTTTCATGAGTCGCCTCGAATATGTATCCAGATATGTATAAATAATATCTGAATACATCCCCATGACTTTTGCTATCCCTGTGTCAAAACTGGGAGTCGCTACAATAGTAGGGGAAGGAGCAGGAGGAGCCTCTATTTTTGGAGCTGAAGTTAATGCTTTCGGAGAACTCGGCAGAGGGGAACTCCCTTCACCCACTTCAGTTTGAATAAGTGGGGCTTGAGTAGAACTCATAGCCGGTGCAGTTCCTACAGCTGTTGGAATTAAAGAAACATGATCAGAAATTTAAAGACAATAAAACCAAGACAAGACAAAACTTTGATGAATAAAATATTACCTGGAGTTGGTTCATATCCAGTCTCCTTCGGATCATTCAATCTGGCTCTTAGTCTGTTCAGGGTACTTTCTGACACGGGATTTATTTCACTGCTTCCCGCCCCAGAAGTACTCGGAATTTGAACTTCTATTTCCAGATGCCTTTCTGATTCTGGTGTCAACCCTGAGTGTTGACCAATTGTCTTCAGTGCATCGATTGGTGTTTTTGACGGTGATTCATCGTCTATATCTATGTCTTCTTCTCCAGAAGGATCAGACGATGGTTCATAGTCGACTTGTTCACTCTTCGAAGCTTCAGCAATTGGATTGAGAGGAGTGGCTTCTTTCACTGATTCTTCCGAAATCAGTAAGTCATTAGCCGTTTCAGTCTGATGTTCGGCCTCTACCGCAGGTTGACTAATTTCCTGCGCCTCATCGGCCATTGGTGGAACTGAGCCTATATCAGAAGGCCTAGAAGACCCAGCAGTTTCGGGAATCTCTTCTTCTTCTGTCTTTACAAAAAAATCAAAAGCAGCTTGCTTTTCTGCAGCCAATCGCATAGCACGATCGGTGGGACTCTCTGCATCTAGACAAATTACGATTTAGTTTTTGAAACTATTACTTTCCTTCCTATTCTTTGGGTTAAAGGAACAGTAGGATAATTGTCTATTGGATCACTACCTGCTTCATCAACATCTCTGGCTCGTTCAGAAATAGGACAATTCCCGGGAATAGTAATTCCTCCGCGACTTCGAGTCTCTGCTCGAGTAGCTCTTTTTGCGGCAGGACCCGCAGCACCTTTACTCCTCTTCCTCTTCGGTGTATTATCAACAGATATACTCTCTTCAGCACTCCTGATAGGCACATGCAATGGTTGATGAAGGTCATCAGAGAAGAAAGTTTCCAAAACATCATCATCAACTTCATCGGTGGCCAGAGGATCTTCCTTGTCGTGACAATCTCTAGGCAAGGCAGATTTGGTTGATTTCTTTTCAACATGAATAAAGCTTTTACCTAAGATGCTAAATTTTTCATCAAAGGTATTAGCTGATACATAAAATCTGGCATAGGACGCCAATATCTTAGCTCCTCTCCGATAGTTGACTGGATCTGGCATAGAAAAGGTAGCCCCTGTACCTTTGGCAATGTAATACAGCCAAGCTCTGGCACCATCAACCAACCCGCCTTGATGAGCAAAACACGTCGTTGCATTGTCCACATGCAACTGATCGTAACCAAATTGACGAGCAAATCTGCTCGGAAGATATGGCTCTAGATATGTGATGTTGTCACGGCGGCAAATTAAATGAGATAGCCTGATTCTCTTTAGCCATTCATGTTGGACATCATCCAACTCATTAGCACCAACGCCGTCAATCAATCTCCCGGGCATGGTCTCATAACCAATAGGAGGAGGAACACAGGTGAAGCTCCATAGTTCTTCCCTGTTCAAGATGGTTCTGCAATCGGTTAAAGTGTCATATTTCTATTTCGGTATATGCTTGTACCTTTCAAGGAAAGTATCATCTGGCCTAGCCATCCCAGCACTCATCAATGATTCAAAATGTAGAAGCAGCCATCCAAACAAGTATGTAAAGGGCATTTCTACCCGAGGAAAGGACGTCAGGCTCTTCCGTGCCAATTCGAACATCCTATCTGTATATGCCCTTAATCCGGCATTCAGACGGCAGGTCATTGCCGTTAATAGATCCATCTTATACCCAAAAACCAGACGGACTGCTGCAAAAACGACTCCTCTGTGCATCCTGTCTGCCGAACAGGTGCCAGGAACTACGAATTTCCTCAGCCAAAGAGATATGAATCCGGCCAGATGACCTTCAGCGGACAATTCTCGGCCACCCTGCTTAATATAGGTTTCTAACCTATCACCGGCCTTGTAGCTGTCGATGTCTTCTTCGATGACAATGTCATCATGATTAGTCTCCCGGATTAATCTGTTAATCTCGGCTTGACTCAAGGGCTTGAATTTATCGACATACTGCTCGGTCTTTTTCTTCTTTTGAACTTCGTCAGTGCGACCTTGAAACAAATAAGCCATCCACTTCGAAGAATAGCAATTGGAGTCCCCCTCTCCACCTTGTCCCTTATAAAAAGCTTTACAGATGCTGTAATGGCACATTAATTCTTCAAATACATAAAGAATTAGTGGGTTGGCTGCAGAAATCTTATTCATTTCGTCAACAAAAGGGATATATTCTTCATATGGCAAATCTGCCGTTGGTAGCTGAGATATATATGCCATTTCATGAAGGGCGAATCCCATCTCGCCCTTTGGGGTCATGAAAGTGCCGATCCGATAGTTATATCTCTCCGCTAATGCCAAAAACAGATCCGGGTTTGGTTTGAAACCATAAGCAGTACACTTAATGGCATCATATAAACCTATCGCCTTTAACTGTGCACCGAAGTTCTGCAAAATCCATCTCACTAGAGCAGTCCATCTAGTGTTCTCTGGATTTACTAGACCAGTCAGCCTCATTGACTGTTTTGGGTAGATGGCATTCTTTAATTGAGCAAATTCGTTAGCAAAAATTGGGACTCTGACTGGCTTCAGCAGTGCCGAGTCCTCAGGAGGGATGGTGGCAGGTAACAGTCCTCGCAGAGATGTGACATGTGGTTCAGTACCACTGCGGAACCTTCCTTGACGGTATCCAATCCACCAAGCCTTAGCTTGTCGGGATGGAGTAATATCCCACTTCATCTGTCTTTGCTGGCCCGAATGGAATAAACGGGCTATGTTGATACTCTTTGTCAAACCAGTCAAATACATAGGCTGATTTACATCACCATCCATATAGTAACTGTATGATACCTTGTCCAGAGCAGGCTGGAAGTTCATGTCAATAGCATCTCCAAAAAGGAATGCTGGCTTCAAATGGGCAACACCATCTACACTCTGTAACGGCAGTCCACTCATCAGGTTCAGCAAAGTATCATCTTCCTGATTGGTCAACAGAGCTATTCTTGTGGAAGGTCCGTCAAATTGGGGAAAACGAACATGTGATAGATCACTTCTATAATTATTTCCCATACTTCCTTCAAATTCTGCTTCCTGAGCCAGAATATCCACTGCAAATGAAGAATAAAGTATTAAAAATCTTCAATGTCAAGAGATGATACAGCTCAACATACACTCAGTTTTTACTAAGCGTACAGCTCAACATACGCTCAGTTTTTACTAAGCGTACAGCTTAACATACGCTCAGTTTTACTAAGCGTATAGCTCAACTTACGCTCAGTTTTTACTAAGCGTATGGCAGACTCAAGGTTCAGCATACGCTCAATTTTCTTTAAGCGTATGGCAGACTTAAGGTTCAGCATACACTCAATTTTCTTTAAGCGTATGGTAGACTCAAGGTTCAATATACGCTCAGTTTTCTTTAAGCGTATGGCAGACTCAAAGTTCAGTATATGCTCAGTTTATCTTAAGTGAATGATTTTAAAAGTTCAGTTTATGATCAGTTTGAGCGTATCAGCGTATGGTTGACAAGATGATCATCAAAAATATGCTAACACAGGAGTTAGCGTATCTCAATGAGACAAATTGCCATAGCATATTCTTTTAAGATAGCGTATTTTGGTATCTCTATCAAAAATACGCGTATCTTACAGATATACGCTCCAAACATATTTTTCGTAAAAACGAAAAACATGGAATACGGCTAAACCCTAAAGAGGAAAGCGTATTTGCTGACGTATTGACCCTAAATAGGGATACGTTTTCTGAGTTTTGTTCTAACCAGAGCCCTAAAAAGGGGAATAGTTATTTGTTCATCATCTTCGTCCTCACCATAAAGAGGTTTCAATGGCCGTTCACTGCGTAAAACACGCTGACTGGCCGTCTTCTTGGTGGTAGCAGTGTCGACGGTAGGATGAGATGACTCTTCAGGGGCTTTCCCCTTTCCTTTCGCAGCAGCATCAACCTTGGGTGCCATTAATGGAGATGGAGTTGAAGACGAAGAAGAAGAAGAAAGATCTTGAGTTTCTGAAAGCTCTTTTCTCTCTCGAAGGCAAAAGCTGTGGTAAAGAAATAAAATAAGTTTTTGAAGACCTATTTATAGAAGAAAGGAAGAAGTTCAAACGGCGGATATTCTTTAAACAAAATCCCTAAAAGATTTGCACTGATATTGAGGAAGATAACAAACTCATGCCAGCGTGTCAGGACTTATTCTCACTTTAAAGTTCAAAGTAATTTCGAACTTTTGAAATTCATAAAGTTCGAAAACTTTGAAGGGGGTCTTGTAGGGTGTGAAAATTATGACACGCTGACATAAGACTCAGTCCAAGCCACACGCTCAAAGCTATACGCTCAGTCAAGGCCATACGCTCATCTAAAGGCCGTACGCTCAGTGAATATTTTATTATTTTCTGAGATGACAGTACAGCATGTATTTAATAAAGGATGAATCTGACACTTCGTCTTTCGTGCAAAGACAGCTGTCCAATGGAGACTAGCCATCGTATAGGTTTTCGAAGAGTTGGTTTTGTCTTTTACGAAGACAGCTCAGCATCTCTCATAAATGTAAAAGCCATCATTACTGTCAGTTTTGACAGTCTGTCAGCCATCATATCCGCAGTCACGATGCTCGAGAAGATTTTGTCAGTTATTGGAAGATATGGCGTATCAAAGAAGATTGATGATGGCCACGTGTCTATTTTTTCAAACATGCCACGTATTCAAACATACGACTCCTTCCCAACCAAGTGAGCGTATGGATCTCATACGACTCCTTCCCAACCAAGTGAGCGTATGGATCTCATACGACTCCTTCCCAACCAAGTGAGCGTATGGATTCCATACTACTCCTTGTCAAGTGAGCATATAGTTTCCATACGACTCCCTGTCAATAATGTGAGCGTATCAGCTTTATATGGTTCTACGCTGTCCAAGTCAGCGTATGCAAGACATGTGCCTTCTAAAGCTAGCGTATGACTCTTCTTCTAAAGCAGTGTATCACAGCAGTTGTGTCCAGGATGATTTTCAACGTGCAGTTAACACACGTTCTCATGTGTCCTGCACTCAGTTATCCACTTCTTCAGAAGTTATGCAACGTGGCATTCATGCCATCAATCTCTCCTGAATATGCTCTACTACTTTCAACCGTACGCTAATGTATCTTCATCAGAATTTGCCATGCGTCCCTGCAGTTATGCACACGTCAAGTAACTACCTGAGCGTATGCTTAAGGACAGTTATCCTGAACTCTATAAAAGAGAGTTTCTTCATCTTCATCAGACACAGAGTCAATTTTAGAGAGAACAGAGAGATTGCCCAGTTGCTGTCCAAGTTTCTTCAAAGTTCGAGTTTTTTTCATCGCATCGTCCAAGGGATAAAGTAATCGTCTTCTAGATTAGATTCCTACAGTTGTAATTTTCTCAGATACACAATAAATAAAGTGAATTTATTTATGGAAAACAGGCCATGGAGGCTGGGGAGCTTCCGGCCATGGGGGTCGGCCATGGCATGGCTGCTGTGGGTGATGGTGTGTGTGTGTGTGTGAGTTTGTGAGCAAAGAAAAAAGAAAGAGAGAGAGAATAAATTTTGTTGTGTGTGTGAGTATATATAATATATAAAGAGAAAGAGAGATATTTAGAGTGTGAATAGAGAGAGGGGGTGTTCGGCTGATGGGAGGGGGTGAGCTGGTATAGGAGTGGGAGAGTGAGGTGAGGGTGAGTTGTTTAAATGAAGAGAGAGGGAAAGATATTATTATATATATATATATATATATATATATATATATATATATATATATATATAAATATATAAAGAGAAATAGAGAGAGATACTTGTAGAGAGATATTTAGAAATAGGGAAAAAATGGGAATTTTATGTAGGGTGTTTGGGTAGTCACGAGAGGACAATATGGAGCTTGGGTTCGGGTTCGGTCGAGCCAGGTCGGGTCAAAATCGGACAGGGTGCAATAATTAAATTAAAATAGGTATTTATGATCACGGGTAAATAAGTAACATGCGGGGGCTTAAATAAATAGGACACAAGTGTCATGCGGGTAGTAGGCTTCGTGTGGGCCATGTCCCTATTTGGGGTCGACTAGGTTGGGCCGATGTCAGGTCCCGAAATTAAATTGAAAATTAAATCAGGTTTTACGGTAGATAATTAATCGGCCTAAATTGACCCGAAAGTTGTACGAAGGAAATAGAGCACAAAATAGAGTGTCTGAGTGGGACACGAAGGTCATGGGTGAAGAGCGCCTTGAGTAGATCATTCATAAGAAGTTGGTTTCAAGGAAAAGACTAGTTTGGTGCTCCTAAATTAAAAGTCACGGTAACGTGCATATGATGATCAAGGAAAAGAGTGGGAATTCAATTAATAATTAAATGGTCTAAATTGACCCGAACTTGCGCGAATCAAAAAGAGTACAAGGGAACAAGTTCGAGTGGGACACGAAATATCAATGTGAAGATAATCTCGTCTACTACAAACTCCAAGAAAGAAGTTTCCAGAGACTGGCATTCTGTCACCTCCATTTCCCGTATTTCGTATTAATACTCGTAATCGGATTTTGGCATGTATTTTATTTTCTCGACTTGTGGTATTTTGAGTTTTCGCGTATTTTGGGTTTCGACTTGGCCCGGTTTTAATTAGTTTGGTTTGAGTTGGTTTGATTTTAAAATCCCATGGAACACCTTAACCTATTCTCCACCCTCATTCTAACATAACCACCCCCATTAAATCCCACCTAACTTTTCTCTCTCTTCTTTACTCTCCATTAATTTCTCCATCTTCTTCTTCCTTCTTCCACACAACACTCCAACCATAGGCAAGTGCACCTTGCCACCAAATAAGCACCACATTTTATTTGTCCATTAGCTAGATTAGGCCATAGAGAACAACATTAGAAATTGGCATTTTGTGAATTGGAGCTTCCATTTTTCTAGATCTAGGTTTTAACCATTTTCGGAAATTCTTGGTTTTGATCTATCAAACTTCGATTTTTGCTTGTTTTGATGCTTCTATGTGGAAGAAGATTCAATTTTACACAAGTTAGAGCTTTGAAAATCCAGATTTCGTTTTGATTTGGCCAAGATATGAAGAATTGAACTTTTGGTGTTCTTGAGGCTTCTTCTCGGCCTGGAGAAGAAGACTTCAGCCTGCGCTCTTTAGCGCAGTGCAGAACCGCACATTCCCCTCGGCCAGTACTTTTTTGTGCAGTGCTGACCAGCGCAGCTCGCCCCTTGGCGAACTGCGCACCCCCCATGCACCCATCGGCCCATGCGCCCTCGGCCGTGTGCCATCTGTCCCTGGCGCACTTGGCCCCCTGTGCCATCTGTTCCCGGCGTACTTGACCCCTGCGCCATCTGCCCCCGGCGCACTTGGCCCCTGCGCCATCTGTCCCCAGCGCACTTGGCCCCCTGCACCATCTGTCCCCGGCGTACTTGACCTCTGCGCCATCTGTCCCCGGCGCACTTGGCCCCTGTGCCATGTGTCCCCGGCGCACTTGGCCCCCTGCGCCATCTGTCCCCGACGTACTTGGCCCCCTGCGCCATCTGCCCCCGGCGCACTTAACCCCGGCGCCTTCCACCCCCTGCACAACCCACTTGCCCATGATGGTTTGGTTTATTTCTTGGACTTTGCTTCTCTTTTGTGGGTTGGGTTTTGAGATCTTGTTCCACACAGCACGACTATCTTGACCCAACACGACCTGGCACGATTTTCGATGACTTTGCTTATGACTAATACGGTTTTCTTGATTCTGTGAAGTATGACTTTGGTACCTTTGATCTTCTTAATAGTGACCCGATGGGGTACACACTTGACTTGTAACCTGTGATTCATGATTTATCTCGGTAACCAGATAACTTGATAGTGGTCCATGGCGGCACACTCTTGACTAGTAACTTGACTTGACTTGATGCCGTTGCGATGGCTAACTTGACTCTTATAACTAACTCTGACATCGTGGGTGTTCCTGCTTGCTTGTACAATCCACCTGTCTTGTCTTGCATCATGTCTAGGACGTGACTTCCTGGGTACCACGGCCAGGGATTCGCGCTAATATGGATTAGGCTAATGATTATATCAAACTAGAACATGGAGGATTTCCAGTCACAGGCAATCTCGTTATCTGGGTGCCTTAATTGGACTTGTAGCTTGCCGACGAGTAGAGCACATTTCCAGTACACTGTCATGTGTTGCACCTCTAAGTCACCTAAGGGTATATCGTCTCTTGGGCGATGTACCCAACCATACTCTCAACCCGCGGAAGGATAACTGGATAGTCTGCAGGGCTTGGGACTGGAGAATTCTCACTTGCATCTTGTTAGTAATTAGGCTTATGATAACTCTAGTTAGTTAAAGTAGTAAGCCGTAGTAATTGCTTGGCCGCTTGTGAATGTATGGTGTCCAGCCTGGTCTAAGTCTCGTCTAAGTCCCTATACCTGGTACTCCTGTACATGATTGTTTTACTTATCTTTAACAATAAATGGATAGGGACGAGTGCTATTTAGGTGAAGGATTATATCTCCGGTCCTTGTTTGGTTTACGGGTTGTAATCTGGCTCTCGGAATGGTTCCATGTCCCTAGTCGCTTATTGTCCTGCTGTACTTTTATTACTTGTACTTTTTCTTCATTTTCTTATGTTCTGATATGCTGGCTTTTGTTTTTATTTCGTGGCCTCCTTTGTGGCACTTGCTCTTTCTGGGGTTTGACCCAGCTGGTTTTGTGTGGCCAGATTTTGGAGCAACACCCGAGGATCTATCGAACCTCCAGCCCGATGGTGGCCACTAGAAGGAATCCGGGCTACGAGTGGGTTTCCTATTTTGTTTCACTCACTCTATTGTAAAATTATTCTTTTGAGGCGTTTAGCCGACGAGCACCTGTTAGCTCGATGCACATTTACTTACTGTCTGCCTACGGACTGTAAACATGATTAACAAATTCTAGGGTTGATCATGTATGACTTAACTCTTACTAGTCCTCGCATTTTGTACGACTAGCTTCATGATCAGCTGAATATGTAATATTTGGGACGCCTTTTATTGTATATTTGGTGGTCTAACATCTTGTAATTATATTACTTGCTTGAGATTGAGACAATAGGCTTGACCTTAAGAGACCGTTGGCTTGTAGTAAACCCTCATATCTAGACAGCCGTGACCGTATAGCGAGGTGGTTTCCATTTCAATATACGTAGCTGGCTATGTTCGCCCCCGCTCTCCAATATTCTGGTTCTGGGGCGTGACATGGTTTAAGTGGTGGCCCATGCAGGTCTTGGCATTCAAGAAATGTGAGGGTTTACCGAATAGATGTCTCAATCAGTACTCGTCCTTGATCTCCGTTCGTATCCTCTGAATCTCTGGAATCTTGACCTGAACACATGCTTGTATCTTGATCTGTCCTGGTCCTTTCTTATTATTTCCTATGTCATTTTCTTCAGTGGCATTGTTCATAAACCAGCCGATCAGCAAGGCAGAGCAACTCCCGCGGACCAGCAGCCCGGAGATCAAGCCCAACACTCCGGAGTAGCCTCCAGAGTTGTGCCTACTGGAGGAGAGCCCCCAGTTCAGCCCGTTCAGCCTGTCGAGCCGGATGATGGCACTTTAGTAGGTCTCATCAGGACCTTGATAGCTTCCCAAGATCGCAGAGGAGACGCCTTGCACCAGGTAGTGGCAGATGCTTTGACCAGAGGCGGTCACCCAGGGAACAGTGCGGCCAACAGCTTTAAGCGCTTGAACCCTCCCTTCTTCGACGGCAGTGAAGATGCGATTGCCGCGGACGCTTGGCTTCAGGATACCGAGGTGATTCTGGAAGCAGCTAGAACACCTGAGAATGAGAAGGTGGCGGTGGTACGCCTGCAGTTGCTGGATTTAGCTCGCAGTTGATGGGCAGCGCAAGCCATGAGACTAGTGGCACCCATTGCTTGGGCAGTGTTTAGAGAAAGATTTCAGACGAAGTATTTCTATGCTGTAGCTCGGTACGACCCGCAGACGAGATTTACCAACTTGAAGCAAGGAGGCAGAACGGTCGACAGTTATGTATCTGAGTTTTCTAGACTCAGTAGGTTTGCCTCCACCTTGGTGGCAACCGAGTTTGATAGGGCCCAGCGGTTCCAGCAAGGACTGCATTTGGAGATCTTGTTGGTAGTCGAGCAGTTCGAGCACCATACGTTCGATGCAGTATTGAGAGCGGCTAGGAGGCACGAGTACACCTCCCAGGGGATTGTGGATAGGACCGGAGGTAGGAAGCGTTCCCACAGTCAGATGTACCAATCATCAGCTCCAGCCCCGGCAGCTAGGAGTTTGACTATTGGAACTCCGAGGCGGACGGCCCCAGTATCGTCGGTTCAGCATTCGACCCCGACGTACCCGCAACAGCAGAAGCAGAAGCAGACTTTCGCGATAGGATATTCTCATTGTGGGAAGCCAGGCCATGTAGTGGCAGATTGTCGTAGGGCGCAAGGATTGTGCCTAGCTTGTGGAGCGACAGATCACAAGATAGGAGCCTGCCCGAATAGGGATAGTTCGTCCTCCTCCAACCTAAGCAGTCCATCGGTTAGAGGACCAGTAGCTATGCAGCAGCAGCAGTACCCGAGGCCATTGTTGCCTCAGGCCCAGGCGTTTCATCAGCAGAACCAGCAGCAGTATACCCAAGCCCAAGTACAGAGCAGGCATAGAGGTTTCCAGCAGAGGGGACCCGCAGCTAGAGGACAAGGTCAGGCCATGATGATGGCTATGGAAGAAGAAGTTGCACCAGGTGAGGTAGTGGCAGGTACTATTCTCGTCAACTCCTCTCCAGCATTGGTATTATTTGATTCTGGTGCATCGTATTCATTCATGTCTGCACGATTCACGACACGGATAGGATTGGAGCCCGAGTCATTAGCAGTGAGGCTTAATATACTTACTGGTAATGGCCTTGTGGGAGTAGATCGAGTGTTTTCTTCGTGTCGGATCGTAGTTAGCGGTAGAGAGTTCCCCGCTAGATTTATAGAATTCCCTATGGCAGACTATGATGTAGTCTTAGGCATGGATTGGTTGAGGAACCAGTATGCTAGGATAGACTGCCATGGTGGCAGGGTTGTTTTCAGCATTCCAGGCGAGCCAGAGTTCTCATTTTTCAGAGGCGCAGTGGAGCCATCTTCCCCAGTGTTGCGGATGGCAGTAGCAGCAGAGCAGTTACCCAGGATAGTTGAAGAGTTTCCAGATGTCTTTCTAGAAGAACTTTCAGGGATGCCGCCAGAGCGGGAGATCGAGTTCACTATAGACTTAATCCCCGGAATAGCACCAGTATCAGAGCGAGTCTACAGAATGGCGCCTTCAGAGTTGGAGATTTTATACATGATGATTGAAGAACTCCGGACCAAGGGATTCATTCGTGCAAGGGATCGCCCTGGGGAGCCCCGATGCTTCTTGTGAAAAAGAAGGATGGTACGTCCAGGCTATGTGTAGATTATCGTACCTTGAATTCAGTGACAATCAAGAACAGATACCCTCTCCCGAGGATAGATGACTTGTTTGATCAACTCAGAGGGGCTTCGATATTTTTGAAGATATACTTGCGGTCAGGATACCACCAGATCAGAGTCAGAGAGCAGGACATCCCGAAGACAGCATTTAGATTGAGGTATGGACATTGGGAGTTTCATGTTATGCCATTCGGAGCAACCAATGCGCCAGCCGTATTTATGGACCTCATGAATCGCATTTTCATGCCTTACTTGGATCAGTTCGTGATCGTATTCCTAGATGATATCCTGGTCTACAGCAAGAGCGAAGCAGAGCATGAGCAGCATCTCAGAATCGTCCTCCAGACGCTTAGAGAGCATCATTTATACGCCAAGTTAAGCAAATATGAGTTCTGGCTCGATCGTATTTCGTACTTGGGTTACATTATTACTCGAGGAGGAGTGGAAGTGGATTCCCAGAAGATTATGGCTATCGAGTCATGGCCAGTACCTAGCTCAGTGGCAGAGGTTCGCAACTTCCTTGGATTGGTCGGCTACTACCGACGATTCGTTTCAGATTTTATAAGGATTTCACTGCCGATGACCCAGTTGACCCGCAAGGATGTGCAGTTCGCTTGGACAGCGGAGTGTCAGGAATCATTTGAGAAGTTGAAGCGAGGTTTGATAACGGCTCCCATTCTCACACTTCCAGATGGGACCGGAGGATTCACAGTTTATTGCGACGCTTCAGGCAGAGGATTGGGGTACGCAGCATGGGAAGGTAATATCTTATGCATCACGTCAACTTCGTAATCATGAGAAGAATTACCCGACCTACGACTTGGAGCTGGCAGCAGTAGTGTTTGTACTCAAGCTTTGGCGGCACTACTTATACGGAGATAGAGTGGAGATATTTACAGATCACAAGAGCCTGAAGTATGTTTTCACCCAGAAGGACCTTAATATGCGGCAGAGAAGATGGCTCGAGCTATTGGTAGACTACAATGTGGACTTACAATATCACCCAGAAAAGGCCAACGTTGTAGCAGATGCGTTGAGCCGGAGAGCCGGAGTTTACCTCCTAACGGCGCAACCAGAGTGTCAGATTTTCAGAAGATGAGAATTGAGGTGGTTCTTCCTACCAGTGTGGCATTGATGGCCAGTCTACAGGTTCAGTCCAGCATAGTTGAGAGAATCCGGATGGCGCAATCTACCGATTCCAAGATTCAGCAGCTCAGAGCAGAGTGTGAAGCAGGAAGAATACCAGAGTTTTGCATTCATGAAGATGGTACACTTTGACACGGCACTCGTCTTTGTGTACCTAGTGGAGATATCAGACAGGAGGTCATGGCAGAAGCTCACAGTTCGCAGTATTCTATTCATCCCGGTAGCACGAAGATGTACCGTGATATTCGTCAGCATTTCTGGTAGAATGGCATGAAGAGGGAGATAGTCCGGTTTGTCTCTCGGTGTTTGGTTTGCCAGCAGGTTAAGGCTGAACATCAGAGGCCCGCTGGACTTCTTCAGCCCTTGCCAATTCCAGAATGGAAGTGGGAGCATGTGACCATAGATTTTGTGACTGGATTGCCTAAATCCCCGGCTGGTCGAGATGCTATTTGGGTTATAGTTGACCGGCTCACGAAGGTGGCTCATTTTCTCCCATTCAGAGTTGGGCAGTCGACGACTTAGTTGGCAGAGATGTATCTCAGGCAGATTGTCAGGCTTCATGGTATGCCCGTCAGTATCACCTCAGACCGGGATTCAAGGTTTACGTCACACTTTTGGCGCAGCCTGCAAGAGAGTTTGGAAACTCACCTTCAGTTTAGCTCAGTATATCATCCGCAGACAGATGGCCAGTCAGAGCGCACCATCCAGACTCTTGAGGATATGTTACGGTCGTGTACACTTGACTTCGGTGGGTCGTGGGAAGATCACCTGCACCTGGTGGAGTTCTCGTACAACAATAGTTTCCAGGCCAGTATTCAGATGGCTCCGTTCGAAGCTCTGTATGGTAGGAAGTGCAGGTCCCCGCTAGCATGGGACGATGTCGGAGAGAGGCAGATGCTCGGTCCAGAAATGATTGCCTAGACAGTTGAAGTAGTCAGAAGAGTCAGGGATCATCTTCGAGTTGCCCAAGACCGCCAGCGACATTGGACCGATGCCCATCGGCGTCCCTTAGAGTTTGCTATCGGCGACCATGTATTCCTTAGGATCTCGCCTAACCGCGGCGTCATTCGCTTTGGCGTGTAGGGAAAGCTTAGTCCTAGGTATATAGTGCCGTTCGATATCCTGGAGCGAGTAGGAGATGTATCCTATCGTCTTGCTCTTCTGCCGTCGCTAAGTAAGGTGCATGATGTATTCCATGTATCCCAATTACGACGGTACGTCCCGGACCCGAGCCATATCCTAGACCATTCGGAATTGGTTGTTGGTACCAACCTTTCGTATGAGGAGAAGCCCGTTTCTATTTTGGACCGGAGGGAGAAGATACTCAAGAACAAGACTATTAGCTAAGTCCGTGTTGCTTGGGATCATCACTCTCTAGGTGAGTCAACGTGGGAGCATGAGGATGATATCCGATCGCGATATTCCTACATGTTTGACTCGTAAGGTATAATATCTTTCTTATGCCTTATGCTCTTCATTCCTTGATTGCATGTATGATTGTATGATTGAACTGCTTAGTGTAGTTGTTGTTACTTAGTGTAGCTTACCGTTGCAGTCTCTAGCTCCTTGATTAAATTCTGAGGACGGAATTCTTTTAAGGTGGGTAGAGTTGTTACCCCCATTTCCCGTATTTCGTATTAATACTCGTAATCGGATTTTGGCATGTATTTTATTTTCTCGACTTGTGGTATTTTGAGTTTTCTTGTATTTTGGGTTTCGGCTTGGCTCGGTTTTAATTGGTTTGGTTTGAGTTAGTTTGATTTTAAAACCCCATGGAACACCTTAACCTATTCTCTACCCTCATTCCACCACAACTACCCCCATTAAATCCCACCTAACTTTTCTCTCTCTTCTTTACTCTCCATTAATTTCTCCATCTTCTTCTTCCTTCTTCCACACAACACTCCACCCATAGGCAAGTGCACCTTGCCACCAAATAAGCACCACATTTTATTTGTCCATTAGCTAGATTAGGCCATGGAGAACAACATTAGAACTTGGCATTTTGTGAATTAGAGCTTCCATTTTTCTAGATCTAGGTTTTAACCATTTTCGGAAATTCTTGGTTTTGATCTATCAAACTTCGATTTTTGCTTGTTTTGATGCTTCTATGTGGAAGAAGATTCAATTTTACACAAGCTAGAGCTTTGAAAATCCAGATTTCGTTTTTATTTGGCCAAGATATGAAGAATTGAACTTTTGGTGTTCTTGAGGCTTCTTCTCGGCCTGGAGAAGAAGACTTCAGCCTGTGCTCTTTAGCGCAGTGCTGAACCGCGCATTCCCCTCGGCCAGCACTTTTTAGCGTAGTGCTGACCAGCGCAGCTTGCCCCTTGGCGAACTGCGCACCCCCCATGCACCCATCGGCCCATGCACCCTCGGCCGTGCGCCATCGGCCCATGCGCCCTCGGCCGTGCGCCATCTGTCCCCGGCGCACTTGGCCCCCTGCGCCATCTGTCCCCGACGCACTTGACCCCTGCGCCGTCTGCCCCCGACGCACTTGACCCCTGCGCCATCTGTCCCCGGCGTACTTGGCCCCCTACGCCATCTGCCCCCGGCGGACTTGACCCCTGCGCCATCTGTCTCCGGCACACTTGACCCCTACGCCATCTGTCCTCGGCGCACTTGGCCCCCAGCGCCATCTGTCCCCGGCGCACTTGGCCCCCTGCGCCATCTGCCCCCGGCGCACTTGACCCCTGCGCCATCCACCCCCTGCACAACCCACTTGCCCATGATGGTTTGGTTTATTTCTTGGACTTGGCTTCTCTTTTGTGGGTTGGGTTTTGAGATCTTGTTCCACACAGCACGACTATCTTGACCCAACACGACCTGGCACGGTTTTCGATGACTTTGCTTATGACTAATAAGGTTTTCCTGATTCTGTGAAGTATGATTTTGGTACCTCTGGTCTTCTTAATAGTGACCCGATGGGGTACACACTTGACTTGTAACCTGTGATTCATGATTTATCTCGGTAACCAGATAACTTGGTAGTGGTCCATGGCGGCACACTCTTGACTAGTAACTTGACTTGACTTGATGCCGTTGCGATGGCTAACTTGACTCTTGTAACTAACTCTGACACCGTGGGTGTTCCTGCTTGCTTGCTTGTACAATCCACTTGTCTTGTCTTGCATCATGTCTAGGACGTGACTTCCTGGGTACCACGGCCAGGGATTCGCGCTAATATGGATTAGGCTAATGATTAGATCAAACTAGAACATGGAGGATTTCCAGTCACAGGCAATCTCGTTATCTGGGCGCCTTAATTGGACTTGTAGCTTGCCGACGAGTAGAGCACATTTCTAGCACACTGTTATGTGTTGCACCTCTAAGTCACCTAAGGGTATATTGTCTCTTGGGCGATGTACCCAACCATACTCTCAACCCGCGAAAGGATAACTGGATAGTCTGCAGGGCTTGGGACTGGAGAATTTTCACTTGCATCTTGTTAGTAATTAGGCTTGTGATAACCCTAGTTAGTTAAAGTAGTAAGCCGTAGTAATTGCTTGGCCGCTTGTGAATGTATGGTGTCCAGCCTGGTCTAAGTCTCGTCTAAGTCCCTATACCTGGTACTCCTGTACATGATTGTTTTACTTATCTTTAACAATAAATGGATAGGGACGAGTGCTATTCAGGCGAAGGATTATAACCCCGGTCCTTGTTTGGTTTAAGGGTTGTAATCTGGCTCCCGGAATGGTTCTATGTCCCTAGTCGCTTATTGTCCTGCTGTACTTTTATTACTTGTACTTTTCCTCCATTTTCTTATGTTCTGATATGCTGGCTTTTGTTCTTATTTCGTGGCCTCCTTTGTGGCACTTGCTCTTTCTGGGGTTTGACCCAGCTGGTTTTGTGTGGCCAGATTTCGGAGCAACACCCGAGGATCTACCGAACCTCCAGCTCGATGGTGGCGACTAGAAGGAATCCGGGCTACGAGTGGGTTTCCCATTTTGTTTCACTCACTCTATTATAAAATTATTCTTTTGAGACGTTTAACCGACGAGCACCTGTTAGCTCGATACACATTTACTTACTGTCTGCCTACGGGCTGTAAACATGATTAACAAATCCTAGGGTTGATCATGTATGACTTAACTCTTGCTAGTCCTCGCATTTTGTACGACTAGCTTCATGATCAGCTGAATATGTAATATTTGGGACGCCTTTTATTGTATATTTGGTGGTCTAACATCTTGTAATTATATTACTTGCTTGAGATTGAGACAATAGGCTTGACCTTAAGAGACCGTTGGCTTGTAGTAAACCCTCATATCTAGACAGTCGTGACCGTATAGTGAGGTTGTTTCCATTTCAATATATGTAGCTGGCTATGTTCGCCCCCGCTCTCCAGTATTCTGGTTCTGGGGCGTGACATGGTTTAAGTGGTGGCCCATGCAGGTCTTGGCATTCAAGAAATGTGAGGGTTTACCGAATAGATGTCTCAATCAGTACTCGTCATTGATCTCCGTTCGTATCCTCTGAATCTCTGGGGCACGATTTTAGAGACGATTAGAAGAATCAAAGATATAAATGAATTTCAAGTACGGGGTGATCTGTAGGACTTAGGTTGATGGAAATCAACCCGAAAGTCGTACAGGCCCGATCAATATGAAAAGCTAACCATGACCAAAACAAGGTTTGGCATGGTTGAGATAAAATTTCAGACACAACAAAAATCGAAGTCAAGGTCTTATAGGCCCGATCAAAGATTAAGAAGTATGATTAATAAAATCATGAAATACGATCCAAGTTCGAACGTGATTAAAATTGGAAATAGTCTAAGTTCACTTGGCACGATTTAGATACGACAATGAAATCAAAACTTGAACTTCGTCCGGTTACAATCGAGTCAAAACATTGATTAACAGGATTTCAGCTCGATGAAATTTGATTTAGGGTTATACATAGGCACGATCAAGATGAAATGACGTGATTGGGCATTGTTAGGAATAATCATATGTTTAGCATAAACATTGATCAAGGATTAACTATCTGGTCATGAGTGAAATCAAGACTCAGACGCGTTAAAAATTTGCGATGATTAACCACTTAGGAATGATTTGGAATAGAATGAGGAAAATCGAAAATCTAGTCTTGATCAGGAATGAAACCTGAGCACGAGCGACTAGAGAATCAAAATTCAAGTACGAAGAAGATCTAATCGACACAGTCGATTAGGGTTCAAGATTTTTAGCACGATTTGAGGGTTAAAATTATCAAGATCATGAAAATCAAAGTCGGATAGTCATAATCTAAAATAGGGCTAAGAGAAGCGAATGGAGAGAAAAATTTGGGTATAGCACGATTGAGAGATAGATTTGATAGAAATCAGGTTATAGGTCACATAAGCACGATCAAGGTCCAAGTTTAGTTGTGAATGACGAATAAATCATGAATTCAAAATCAAGGTCTTAAAAGCACAATTTAGGAAGGAACCCAAGTCAATTAGGCACGGTAGAAAGTCAAACATGTTCAATTCTAACACGAATAATTTCGTAGTCCACTAGTTAGTCGTGATTGAAAGTCAAAAAAAATTTTAGGCACGAGTTTGAGGCAAGATAAAATATATAGTTATGATCGTTAAAATCACGGTCAAGGAAATCCTAAGTTGTCTTAGTCATGCCAAGTCATCTAGGCACGACTAATCACAAGAATTTGGATGTAATCAGGAAATAAAATCAAGGTTGAAAAGAGTTTAGACCCGAGTATTCAAAATCCAAACATGATCAGAATCAGAAGGCAATGCACGAGGGTTAATAGCATTGAAATCCAACCATGATAAAGAAATTAGTCTCAACACGATCTAAGTTGATCAACTTTTGAATAAATCAGAATTTGGACAAGATGGAGAATAAGATCAAAGAAGGCTGGACACGAGCATCCAAGGATGAAAATCCAAGTCACAAAGGAATTTGAAGTCATCTAGAGTCTAGTCAGCAACCAAGACTCTTTGGCACGAATAACAAGACGACCCAAATCGACTGATGAAAATCAGAGAAGATCAAATCTTATGATATTGAATTTTAGAAACAGTTCAAGGATAAGGAATTGAATTTCTTCTGTTAGGGAAGAAACCCAAATGTAGGATTGTAGAAGGAAGTCAGGATAATCATCTCGCTCTGCTTCGACTACTACCAAGATCCAACGTCTACTCCGAACCAGATGATTACGATACTTCTTCGACTTTTTCCAAGATAAAAAAAGATACAAGAGCTCAAAAAGATTTCAAAGTATAGATGACAGAAGTAGATACGAGATAGTTGATTGGTGTAATCAAGACATAGCTAACAAGCAAAGGAAATGACGATAAGATGAGAAAATCATCATGCGATGGGAGAAAAAATAATGATAAACAAGAAATAATGGTAGGAATTATCATGCTCAATTGGTAAAAGAAGTGAATCAACTTAAGATATGACCTGATAACCATACACGTCTATCCAAAACCATGTTGCCAGAATTTACGCCACGTCAGTAAACATAGCTGCAATAAACGATAGAGTCCATAACTAAGGTATACACCCTATAATCATGTCATCTAGATTTCTTACCACGCCAACCGGTATGGCTGCAAGAGAATCTAAATTCCATAACTAGGATAGTATATCCAAAATCAGGCTCCATGTCCCTGTCAGGCTAGCTAATATGACTGCGATAAATACCAACTCCATAAGTAAAGTAGACATTTATCGTTCCCATCGTCTCCATCAAATATGTTTATTAGGATATCTTAACTCAATCCTTAAAAACTTATCTCAAACAAAGTCAAAATCGAAGTCAACAACGAATGAACATCAAGATTTAAAATTCAACAACAAATCAAAAATAAGTAAATAGAAACTAGCGAAAACAGATTTCGAGATATAATTTAGAAGAAAATTCTCAGGAGATGTCCAAAGGTACTATCTAGGTCAAGATAAAAGGAAATCATTGGAATATAATCTAAAACAATTCCAACCTGATATGAGACTGGCAAATCATATTCTCGTCTCAACCTAGAAGATATATAAGTCCAACTTATACCTTCCCTCTGGGGTCCACAACTCATTCCAAGAAAGAATAAAGTTGATAATGGACAGATGTTTCAGAAATCAGGACGGACAGAAACAAATGGGAAAAGTTTCGAAAAGTTCGAAATAAGATTCCCAGGGGTCATTCCTGGAATCTACCAAGAGTTTTCTAATATGTGACTGAGTACCAAAATCCTAAAATATTTCATAACTCAACCTTAATCCTAGGGCAGGCTCGTAGTAGTACAGATAAGCTCAAGTACTACCACGACTTCGCATTAATTGCAAAGACTGACCTGTATGGGCCACTACTAAAAACGTATCACGATCCGCACCCGGATATACGGATATGAATACGTGGGCCACGCCCAGCCTACGCCGCAGTATCGACGGTAGAATGCTGTCTAGTACCCAATAAATATATACTACATCTAGAAGGCCTACAACTATAAATATACTCTAGTCACATCACAACAGCTAGGGATGATAAGACAAAAAAGATAACTAAAGCACAAGAACAACTAGAAACTACTAGAAGGAATCATAAGATAGGAAAATAAAGAAGGAAAAACAAGACGAACTAAGGATAACTACCAGGCAACTCACAAAGAAGAATAGTGAGATTCACCTCAGCTAGCAACATCATGAAGTCCAATAATGGCACAACTACTCCTAAAATATTGTCAACGGTATCCTGTCAGGAAAATAAGCAAGTACAAACACTAACAGCAGTTCCATGTGAATTGACAAATTCTATAAGAGACAGTATAATGAACTACAAGACAAAGATATATGAAGACTTGGGAACCGTTCGAAAGCTGAGTTACAACCCTTAAACCAAACAAGGACCGGGGTTGTAACCCTTCTCCCGAACAGAACTTAGTCTCTAATCAAGGTACATCATAGAGGCATGTAGAACATGTGAGTAACTGTATATCATAGCATGGTAAGAAGTACTGTATGTAGAACAGAGCAGGATATATGATAAGATGAAGTAAATATAAAATGTGCCTTGAATTATTAGAGCGTTATGTGATCGACTTGGGATAAGTGACATGACAGGCTATCCACTTGGCCCGGCAATCCGCGGTGACCTCAACGGAAAGTCATGCCGGCTAACCTGGATAACGAGCACAAGGCAAGGGAATCTCGCTACACCCTACGTGAGGGAGAGTGGCGCGAGCATAAGGATAGTGACAGGGTGGCTTGGATCACATAGCCCCTAATAATTCCCCATCCCCGAATAGTATAATGGACCTGGACATGACACGTCATGACACGGGATTCCCTAAGAGGATAGCTACTCCCTCTCAGGAATCGGTGTCTATACAAGTATATGGAACAAGGCAGGAAATGTACATATATACCAAGAAAATCCAGGAACAACATCTCATGTCATGATCCAACATATACTAGTCCGTGAACTATCGTGACTGGGAATCAAGTAAGACACTATGACTGAATCGGATATAGCAGATATCAAGACAATGAAAACTATTAGTGAATGTACTCGCCTGCGATCCTGAGCTGTCAAATGGGGTCGATGCTCAGAGTAATGCCACAGACCTAAAGATAAGATATATATAAACTAATTAGGATTCAACAGTGTTAGGCTTGATTCTATAGTATAAGCTACGCAATCTAGGTCAGACTCAGTCAACTAAGTCAAACTAGGTCACACTGAGTCACACTAGGTCACAAGAAGTCAAACCAAGTCAAGTAGGTCAAACTGGGTCAACAGTTGACTTACAGTTGACTTTTGGTCAACTGGTCAACTCTAGGTCAAAACTAGTCTAAACTAGGTCAAATGTTGACTCTACTTCGACGTTCAGTCAAAGCAGTCAACCATGGTCAAACAGGATCAAAGCTAGTCTCTATAAGCATCTACAGGGTCAACACATTCAATTTCAGTGGTTGTTAAATCACTGGAATCGATGGATCTCAAAATACAAACAAAAGAGAAGATTATAATAATAGGGTAAAACCTACAGATGTTGTCGGATGGTGAAACAACCATCATCAATGTGTCCAGAATGGTCAAATCAGCTAGAATAGTCTATCCATAAGTCCAATTTGGACATAGAGACAAAAATGTAATTTCGGGCCAAAATGGTGTCCGTGTCGAACCCATTTTGTACCAAAAATATGCCAAAATAAAAGTGCACTAAACCTAACAAATTATATGTCCACAAATACAGAATAACGATACGAACCCAATGGTATATCCAGAATTGGATTCCGATGACCCGATCTCAAATTGGTTCGTTGACCCGGATATTGAAAACCGATTTGCACGGAAATGCGTGTCGGAGCCAATGTCCTCAAAACTCAGCAAATTATATGTCAACGAGTCCAGAATGACGATACGAACTCAACGGTATATCCGGAATTGGATTCCGATGAGCCAAACTCAAAATGACCCGTTGACCCGGATATTGGTATCCGACTTGCACCGAAATACGTGCCGAAACCAATGTCCACTAAAACCTAGCAAATTATATGCCAACGAGTCCAGAATGACGATACAAACTCAACGGTATATCCAAAATTGGATTCCGATGAGCCGGCGTCAAAAAGTCCCGTTGATCCGGATTGTGGTGTCCACTTTGCACCGAAATACGTGCCAGGGACCACGTCCTCCAAATCTAACAAACTTTATATGAAAACGTGCCAGAACGACGCCACGAGTCTACTGGTGGTGTCAGAAATTGAATCCGGAGTCCCGGGTTCAAAAATAGAATTTAACAAGTTAGAAATTGTGAATTTGGACGGCCAACTTTGACGTCGAATTCAACCAATCAAACGTGCTCACAATGAAACGAAACTGGAGGAGTAGGAAGAGGGTTATACCAGCTTCGCATAGGAACCAGTGGCATGCCAGACGGAGCTGTGACGATGAAGATACGAGCTGACGAAGTCGGCTCCACAAAACTGTCCAAAAATAACATAATTTAAAGTGTCAACTTGGTGGCCGGTTTTGATCTATCAAACGACGAAATTAACGGATGAAATTTGAGAGGGATGAAGGGATATATACCAAGATTGTGACGGAGCAAAGAAATCGCCGATCCAACGGTCGAATTGTCCAGAAAATCTACACGAAGTCGCTGCGACGGAACGCCATTTCCGGACCCATTTCGAGCTCGCGCCGACGGGAACCCGTGCCAAACGCACGAATTGACTATTTAATGCGTCGGGGAGGACGGCGGTGGCCATGGGGCCTGCCTGGGGTGTGTGCCCGACCGAGTGGGGAGGCTCGCCGGCGGCGCCGGTGGCGGTGTCAGCGCGCGTCCGTGCGCTCGTTGCTGCTGCGAGGCTGTGCTGCGGCTGCTGCTGCTGCGTGCAGGCGCACGCACGCGCGATAATGACGGTGCTGGCCTGGCACGATGGCGGCTATAGGCACAGCCAGGGGGCTCACAGAGGTGGTTGGTGGTGGTGTTGATTCATGGTGGTGATGGTGGTGCCAATGGTGATGGTGAGGGAGAAGGTGTTGGTGTTGGTTGTTGAAGAAGAAGAAGAAGGAATAATGATGATAAAGAGGAGAAAGGGGGCTCGGCCATGGAGGCTGGGGAGCTTCCGGCCACGGGGGGGTCGGCCATGGCATGGCTGCTGTGGGTGATGGTGTGTGTGTGCGTTTGTGAGCAAAGAAAAAGAGAGAGAGAGAGAGAGAATAAATTTTGTTGTGTGTGTGAGTATATATAATATAAAGAGAGAGAGAGAGAGAGAGAGAGATATTTAGAGTGTGAATAGAGAGAGGGGGTGTTCGGCTGATGGGAGGGGGTGAGCTGGTATAGGAGTGGGAGAGTGAGGTGAGGGGGTGAGTTGTTTAAATGAAGAGAGAGAGGGAGAGATATTATTATATATATGTAGGTATATATATATATATATATATATATATATATATATATATATATATATATATATATATATATATATATAAAGATAAATAGAGAGATATACTTGTAGAGAGATATTTAGAAATAGGGAAAAATGGGAATTTTATATAGGGTGTTTGGGTAGTCACGAGAGGACAACATGGAGCTTGGGTTCGGGTTCGGTCGAGCCAGGTCGGGTCAAAATTGGACAGGGTGCAATAATTAAATTAAAATAGGTATTTATGATCACGGGTAAATAAGTAACATGCGGGAGCTCAAATAAATGGGACACAAGTGTCATGCTGGTAGTAGGCTTCGTGTGGACCATGTCCCTGTTTGGGGTCGACTAGGTTGGGCCGATGTCGGGTCCCGAAATTAAATTGGAAATTAAATCAGGTTTTACGGTAGATAATTAATCGGCCTAAATTGACCCGAAAGTTGTGCGAAGGAAATGGAGCACAAAATGGAGTGTCTAAGTTGGACACGAAGGTCATAGGTGAAGAGCATCTCGTGTAGATCATTCATAAGAAGTTGGTTTCAAGGAAAAGACTAGTCTGGTGCTCCTAAATTAAAAGTCACGGTAACGTGCATATGATGATCAAAGAAAAGAGTGGGAATTCAATTAATAATTAAATGGTCTAATTGACCCGAACTTGCGCGAAGCAAAAAGAGTACAAGGGAACAAGTTCGAGTAGGACACGAAATATCAATGTGAAGATAATCTCGTCTACTACAAACTCCAAGAAGGAAGTTTCCAGAGACTGACATCCCTAATGCTCTAGAATTCCAAGTCACGGTAAAGAGCATTTAATGATCAAAATTAATTTAATCAAAATTAATTATCGAGAATAAATTATTTGGAAAATTCGAAAATAAATTCCGAAAATTCAAGGGACTTACACCCCTTCCCGAAAATTTGAAAATATTTTATTATTATTATTTATTTTATTTAGGTTATATAATATTAATATTATTATTGTGGTTATTAAATATAAATTTATTTATTATTATTAGTTATCATCAATTTTTATTAAAAGATATTTGTGTATATATAAATGTATAATATATATGGGTAGATATGTAGATAAATTATGTGAGTGAATATATGTATATTCTATTGTGCTTGGTTTCTGGAGTTGTATCCTTGTCATTCTAAAGACACTCTCATTATTTGAAAGCATTGTATGTTGTTCTTTTCAATAAGTAAACATCAAATGAAACTAATGCGAATATATGGAAACAAGTTCTTACTGTGATTTTGCATTATCTTACTTTTGGTGCATATTTATTGTTATTGAAAAGAAGTGAGCATAGAAAATTGAATAGGAACAAAGTGCAGAGTAAAAAGAAATAAGAATGCAAACTTTTACAAGTGTTAGTAAAAATAGTAAAGAAAAGCAATGGCAGGCCCAGCCTTGCTCGGGCTGCCCGAGCAAGGAGAGCAGCTCCACTCGATAGCAGGTAAACCCGAACACTCCAGGCCTGAGCCCCCAAGACCCAGCAGTCCGGCCAGTGGGACTCAGCCTACAGTTGCTAAACACCCAAACCAGGACAGCCCGAACTCAACAGAACCCCTTCCCGCAAGCTTACCCAAACCGAACCATCATATATACATTAAGTATATATATCGAGATCGAGATCGAAAGAACTCATAAACCAAAAACCCTAAGCGCCCCACCACCTCGTTCTCGGCAACCTGGCGACCTGTCCCGACCCCGTGCGGTGCCGCAGCCACCGCCGGCCGGCGGCAGGAGGCCACGCGTGCGCGGCTAACGCGCACAGGCGCGGGGTGGCACAACAGAAGTGGCATCCAAACCGGACGAGTTCGACGCGGGTTTTTGCGACATAGAGTCGATCATTCTCCGATCTTCCTTCACAGGTTTGTCGACAACCTTACCCTTTATAGTCCCCTTCTAATGGTTTGGATTAATTCGCTTCGTACGCGATGGAAATCGAGTGCAAAAATCGAGAAAAATCTCGAAATTCTGGGTATAGAGACTGTCCCAAACCCCCATAATAGAGGTCGATTCCGACCAGAATAAGGCGATATTTCAAAATCTGTTTAAACAGATTTATAGCTAACCTGTAGGAGATCAAGACCTTTCTCGTAAATTTAATTGTAGTTCACTGTATGCAAAAAATTTCAGTTTCAAAGTTTGAAAAAAACCAGTTTTTTCAGAATAACAAAAACTAGAAAACTCATCCACACGACGTACGTCCCACCAATCCGAGCGACGTGGTCGCGAACCGAAGGCATCGAAAGGTGCGTAACGGCTTCGTGGTCGTGTGGGCTTTGACGGAATTCAAATTGGTCGCGTGTGCGCGACGAATTTGATGCGTATCCGTCGAAATTTACCGTATCGACCTCTGTGCAAGTTTCCCAATTACTTTGTGCATGCTCGTCAGATCGAGATGATACTTGCGCCAACAGGAACGTATCATTTTTCTGGTCCTATATGCCAAGTTTGGTTCGATTCTGAGACAGTTGAATCGGAACGCCGTTTTGTGGGCCCCACGGTCCCACTCCACGGGCGATTTTGTGCACGGGCCGCCGAAATCCAACTTTGGACATACGGCTGGGTTCGTATCAAAAAACCGGACCTGTTGACATATAGTTTGACGACTTTAGAGACTATTGACTCTGGCACACTTTTCGGTACAAAGCGGGTCCAACGGCAGATACCGTTTTTGCCCAAAATTACCATTTTGCCCCTGTGTCCAGAATTAGACTTAAGGACAGGCAATCCTAGCTAATTTGACTATTCTGAGAACGTTGGTACCATTTATTTCAGCATCTGGAGACTTCTGCATGTGTTGACTGATTGTGGCTCATTGAGTGGTATAGTATTATTGGTTTCTCCAGCTAAGGACCCCAGGCAAGTACACTTTCTGATTGCTTTCGATTCATAGTAGTCTTTCCATTTCATGTCTATAAAAATATCTTGATGCTTGTTGACACGCTCGTCACACGGAGTAGTCGGGAGGGGAAATATCTTAGTAGACATGTGGACTACCCAGAAATATCCCCAAAATGTCTATTCTTGTCTGATAGCAGCTGCACACGACACGTGCAGTGTGCCGGATTTACCCCCTAGCCGTTCACATGTCGAAAATGATATTTCAAACCACCTAGATAGATGTCTTTTATTAGTTTTTCCTTGTTTACTTCTCCACCGTGCCATATCATCAGTTACTTTCTAGCTTTCATATTCCATATGTTATTTTCATGTCTTGTTAATTCTATTATGTTTTCGCATTGCCGTCGGTTTGTGTACTTGTTCCATTCCTGACTGAAAACCAATATTTTTCAGGTTTAGCCGCGATCACTCTTAGCACTGGAAAGACATGGGTATGCGGAGGTCGACCTAGATAGTGGAACTAGTTCTCATTTTTATTAATTGTGAGAACTGTGTATTTTTCTTTAAATATAAATCTTGTAAATGTTGTAATAAACTTAGAAATGTGAATGAGCAGCAAATGTTATATTTTGTGATTTTGAGCATTTATTTCTTGCGGGCTTGACAACGTTCTACCGCCGACTCTGCGGCGTAGGCTGGCTTGGACACGTCTCGTATCCGAAAAAGCGGGTGCGGGTCGTGACAAGTTTTTGTGGTGGCCCATACAGGTCAGTTTTTGCAAAATATTACGAACTCGCGGTAGTACCATATTAGTCGTACTGCTGCGAGCCTGCGCTCAGGAAATGCTCATTCACAATTAGGATTAAAATAATTTAGGAGAATAACTAGGAACTAGGAGTCCCTTGTTCAAATTGACCGTTGGGTAGTTAAGGTTATTAAATAGGCCATGCAATTTAGATAACTTGCTAGATCCCTATGGTTACACTGTTACTCTTGATATGATGACATGATCCAACGTGAGTATACTACTCACTTGGCTAGTTAGGCTTTACCTAGAATTAAGGCTATAATATTGATAACATGTTCAATTTCCTTTGCTCTATTAGATATAAACATCACTTCATGAGCTAGAATTGCCTGTTTTTAAATTTCATTTTGCTGTAAAGAATTAGTTGTAATTTCTGATCCTGTTATTCATATACGAATCTCAAGTCAGATTTGATTCAAAGTTTTTCCCTCAACCATTTGCAATATATATGAGATAAATGTTAGGATGTTCCTATTTTCCTGTCTTCAGTTATCAACCTTTTTACTTTAAGGATTGAGACTCATAGGTAGATGTTTACGCCCTATCATAATCAACTAGCTTGAAACTCTAGCAGCTCCTTGAAGTCCTTAGGAATATAGTTAGAGTAATTAAACGACTGCGATGACTAGACAGCAGCGTACTGTCGCCAATTACCTGAGAGCGGAGAGAGTGGGTTCACTGCAGCCAGCAGCGCACTGGAAAGGCACAACCCCCAGAATTGAAATCATTTTGATGAATTGTAGGTTATGGATCATTGCTAAAACTATATCCTTGTTGACCTTTTTTGACCTTGTGTCAATATAAGGTAAGGTACCTGATAGCATATCACAGCTGAATCACGGAACCAAGGGTTTACCACCGCCCGAGTATACGGGCGAGGCATAATTCTCGGTGAAATGACTTCGGATGTGATTACAAGTTTAGGATACTATAGAGAATAAAAATGCCCTGTATGTCCCATAAGATCTAAGGCCAATACTAGTGAGAGCTCTGTAGGTCGAGTAGCAAGTCTTCCAACCTAGCATTCTGTGGTCCTTGTGATCTATTAGCAAGGTAATTGACTGACATTAATAGGTTACCTAGAATATAGAATTCAGAAGTCCATAACCCATTAGTCGACCAAGGCCTTAGAGATAGGAAGATTATAGGAAGACTGTATAAGCAATGACACCAGGTAAGGTTTTGATTCTCTCAAAACTCGAACTACTTATTCCTCCTTTCAAAAATCTCGCATATTTATATTTTGACTCTCTTGACCAATGCTGCTATTACAGCCTAGTTTTTGCAAGCTTGCCCTTTTATCGAGCTTGATCCGAGATATATGTTTATTGGGGACGCCCGCTAACATATTTTCTAATCAGAATCATTGTATTACGGTCTGATCAACCATGATGTATTTGGTTCGCTCTTCATCTAATTACCCTACGTGGATTGAGATATAGATGTCTCTAGGGTCTCATCCATGACAGCTTTGATAATTTCTCTTGAATTATACATTCGCCCTTGAATCATGTAATTGTATTCTGTGACATCTCTCTTGAACTCTTTATTGTTTTTGTCTTTCACTGATTGGAAAGGCGAAAGCTCGTAATTGATAGATAGATACAGAGTATTCCCATGGCTAGGATAGTTGCATACGCAAGGGTAGCTACCATCGGCCAGCCCAATGACTGGAACCTTGCTTAAGTTACTCGTCCTCCCTTCGACCCTAAACCTACTATCTTGATCTTCCATTCATTAGAGTCCGAGAATGATTAGGATCTTTCCTTGAACAAATGCCAACCTAGGGGACTACATATGCTCAGAAGACCAATTAGTGTGAGCCTCTAATTAATTGTTTGAAGCTTGCTTTAACTGGAACCCTTGTGACAATAGTCCGGAAGGCTCGACACAAATAGAAATTCATGACTTAGTTGTTAGAAATCTTTTCATATGATGTGCCTTAGAGAATGGTTATCCCGTCGATAACTCTTGTATACTATGGATGTGTATGCTTCTCTATTTCATTGACCCTGTGTCATTGTACACACTCATTTTTTCATTTATTGAGGAACGACCCTTAGCTCGACTTATATCTACCGTATCCCGATACGTCGTGCCTTATTCGTTATTAACAAGAGTCGAGGTACAATATTCAGACTTAGAAATCCTTTTAACCTCTTTATTCCTAAAACCATAGCCTAGCTTCTAAGGTGGGTAGACTGTAAGCCTTCTTGGGATATCCAAGGATTACCGACTGATTAGAATAATTTTCCCATTAGAATGATAATTAGTGCCCCATGGACTCCCACTTTCCATTTAGATCATTTTGTGTCCCCGGCCGTGTCATTAAATATTCGGAGCACGAGACCAGTTGTTACTTTCCAACAAACTTTATATGCAAGATCTAGGCAAGTCCACCTTCATCTAGGTATGTCATGCCCCACTCAAACCCGTCCCCTTGTACTCTATTTTTATAGTACAACTTTTAGGTCAAAATGACTAGCTATAACCCTCACCATAGTACCGGTACACTTTCCGACTTCCACTAGAACCTCAACCCTAACCTAGTAAATATTGTTTTATCTTGGAATCTTGTCCAGTCCATATAGATTGCAATTCAAGGTTCATCCAACCAACTAGCAATGTCCAGATAGGGAATCCATTAAGACCCAGTACAACCCATCTAGGCATACCATCATAATTGGACTAAAAAACCGAACTTTCTGGAATAGGTCCCTATACCCATTATGTAGGCTCCACCCCTTAGAAAGTGAGGTCATTCATAACCTTATTCCATCTATCTGGATGTTGCGATATGATCTTGCGTTGCATTTATATATCCATTGCTCGTGTGTTTAAATAACCACGGAAAAGATCATAATCTTGATTTCTCAAAATCAGTCCTATTTTGGAATGTTGTTTAGAACTTCGAAAACATAATTTCTGTATTGCACGGATAGGAAGCCCCTCTAAGAAATAAATGGTCCTTCGGTTTAGCAAGTGACTAGACTAGAGTAGTCTAATCTAGCAAATAAGTCAGTGGCTCGTAAACACCCTTTTTAGTTGTATCATTGGAAACTCTCTACCGCTCTGAAACTTCGTATTTGCTCTCGACTATTTTCCTTATCTTCCTGTCCTTCCTATTGCAGAGCAATGAATGGTCATGTTTATTTGAATTTATCAATATTTATTAGCTACTTGTGTAAAATTAATGCTTGCTAAATTTTGGGAGGATTCTAGATGCCATATGCCTAGATATCTATTGGTATAAATTTTAGCAATTAGTTAGAAGATTATAAGATTTTAGTTTGAGGAGTAGTGTGACCAAAGGTGGGTAGAAGTCCTGAAGGCTATATGGCTAGGAGAAGCACACAAACTATTTTTGGAGAATTAAAATTTGAGGAGATTAAGGAAATAGTAGACTTCGATTTTAGGAATAATTACGAATTAGAATTTTGAGGACGAAATTATTTTTAAGGTGGGTAGATGTTATTAAATATAAAATTATTTATTATTATTAGTTATCATCAATTTTTATCAAAAGATATTTGTGTATATATAAATGTATAATATATATGGGTAGATATGTAGATAAATTATGTGAGTGAATATATGTATATTCTATTGTGCTTGGTTTCTAGAGTTGTATCCTTGTCATTCTAAAGACACTCTCATTATTTGAAAGCATTGTATACTGTTCTTTTCAATAAGTAAACATCAAATGAAACTAATGCGAATATATGGAAACAAGTTCTTACTGTGATTTTGCATTATCTTGCTTTTGGTGCATATTAATTGTTATTGAAAAGAAGTGAGCATAGAAAATTGAATAGGAACAAAGAGCAGAGTAAAAAGAAATAAGAATGCAAACTTTTACAGGTGTTAGTAAAAATAGTAAAGAAAAGCAATGGCAGGCCCAGCCTTGCTCGGGCTACCCGAGCAAGGGGAATAGCCCCACTCGATAGCAGGTAAACCCGAACACTCCAGGCCTGAGCCCCCAAGACCCAGCAGTCCGGCCAGTGGGACTCAGCCCACAGTTGCTAAACACCCAAACCAGGACAGCCCGAACTCAACAGAACCCCTTCCCGTAAGCTTACCCAAACCGAACCATCATATATACATTAAGTATATATATCGAGATCGAGATCGAAAGAACTCATAAACCAAAAACCCTAGGCGCCCCACCACCTTGTTCTCGGCAACCTGGCGACCTGCCCCGACCCCGTGCGGCACCGCAGCCACCGCCGGCCGGCGGCAGGAGGCCACGCACGCGCGGCCAATGCGCACAGGCGCGGGGTGGCACAGTAAAAGTGGCAGCCAAACCGGACGAGTTCGACGCAGGTTTTTGCGACATAGAGTCGATCATTCTCCGATCTTCCTTCGCAGGTTTGTCGACAACCTTACCCTTTATAGTCACCTTCAAATAGTTTGGATTAATTCGCTTCATACGCGATGGAAATCGAGTGCAAAAAATCGAGAAAAATCATGAAATTCTGGGCATAGAGACTGTCCCAAACCCCATAATCGAGGTCGAATTCCGACCAGAATAAGGCGATATTTCAAAATTTGTTTAAACAGATTTATAGCTAACCTATAGAAGATCAAGACCTTTCTCGTAGATTTAATTGTAGTTTACTGTATGCAAAAAATTTCAGTTTCAAAGTTTAGAAAAAACCAGTTTTTTCAGAATAACAAAAACTAGAAAACTCATCCACACGACGTACGTCCTGCCAATCCGGGAGACGTGGTCGCGAACCGAAGGCTTTGAAAGGTGCGTAACGGCTTCGTGGTCGTATGGGCCTTGACGGAATTCAAATTGGTCGCGTGTGCGCGACGAATTTGATGCGTATCCGTCAAAATTTACCGTATCGACCTCTGTGTAAGTTTCCCAATTACTTTGTGCACGCTCGTCAGATCGAGACAAAACTTGCGCCAACAGGACCGTATCATTTTTCTGCTCATGTATACCAAGTTTGGTTCGATTCTGAGACAGTTGAATCGAAACGCCGTTTTGCGGGCCCCACGGTCTCACTCAACGGACGATTTTGTGCACGGGCCGTCGAGATCCAACTTTGGACATACGGTTGGGTTCGTATCGAAAAATTGGACCTGTTGACATGTAGTTTGACGACTTTAGAGACCGTTGACTCTGGCACGCTTTTCGGTGCAAAGTGGGTCCAACGACGGATATCGTTTTTGCCCGAAATTACCGTTTTGCTCCTGTGTCCAGAATTGGACTTAAGGACAGGCAATCCTAGCTAATTTAACTATTCTGAGAACGTTGTTACAATTTATTTCAGCATCTGGAGACTTCTGTATGTGTTGACTGATTGTGGCTCATTGAGTGGTAAAGTTTTATTGGTTTCTCCAGCTAAGGACCCCAGGCAAGTGCACTTTCTGATTGCTTTCGATTCATAGTAGTCTTTCTATTTCATATCTATACATATATCTTGCTACTTGTTGACACGCTCGTCACACGGAGTAGTCGAAAGGGGAAATATCTTAGTAGACATGTGGACTACCCAGAAATATCTCCAAAATGTATATTCTTGCCTGATAGCAGCTGCACACGATACATACAGTGTGCCGGATTTACCTCCTAGCCGTTCACATGTCGAAAAGGATATTTCAAACCACCTAGATAGATGTCTTTTATTAGTTTTTTCTTGTTTACTTCTCCACCGTGCCATGTCATCAGTTACTTTCTAGCTTTCATATTCCATATGTTATTTTCATGTCTTGTTAATTCTATTGTGTTTTCGTATTGCCATCGGTTTGTGTACTTGTTCTATTCCTGACTGGAAACCAACATTTTTCAGGTTTAGCCGCGATCACTCTTAGCACTGGGAAGACATGGGTATGCGGAGGCCGACCTAGATAGTGGAACTAGTTATCATTTTTATTAATTGTGAGAATTATGTATTTTTCTTTAAATATAAATCTTGTAAATATTGCAATAAACTTAGAAATGTGAATGAGCAGCAAATGTTATATTTTATGATTTTGAGCATTTATTTCTTGCGGGCTTGACAGCGTTCTACCGCCGACTCTGCGGCGTAGGCTGGCTTGGACACGTCTCATATCCGGAAAAGCGGGTGCGGGTCGTGACACCCTCGACCTGTGCATGAAATTTGATAGGATTTTGGTTTCGTTTGATAGCGGTAACGAACACGTGTCGGTCCTATAGAACACGTGTTCGACGAAATGTCACTTAGAGCTGAAAAGTGTTAATTTTCGATTCTGTTTTCACGAATTCCTTGCTAATATTATTATAACAACTTTCGTCAAGACGGATCAAAAATCGATACGATTTCAGTGTCCGAACGGACATGGACACGCGTGCACGAGATCCCGTGCACGGTCCCGTGCACGCCCTGCTGTCTGTGCGTCATAACTCGATGCACAGGGCTCCGTCTCACGTGAAATTTCCTGAGCACGTGGGGGCAACCTCTGTCCACATGCTCCAAAATTTTTACGATGTTTCGCCGAGCGAACGCGGAGAAATCCGACGTGCACTGGTCAGCCCGCACAGTATATGTGGCTGAATTTTGCCGCTGACACGGCCTTCGTACGCGAACACGGCACATCAAGGACCCGTTTTAGGAGCACGAGCACGTATCCCTATACCTAGACTACCCAGGGACCCGATCCCGAGTCACGACATGGCTCGAATCGCGAGCCACGAGGCTCGACACGCGTCCACGGGCACGCACGCACGCGCGTGCGCAGGCTGCATAGCTGTTTGCAGGTCGTTGTGTCGCGTAGGTGCGACGTGGTGTCGTGTCAGCGTGTCCTAGCCCTACCCCGGGACCCTACCTAGCTGTGTGCACGAGCACGATTGTAAGCCCCTAGATTTTAAAAATATTATTTTTATAATTTAAATAGCATTTATATCCTTAAAATAAATTATTATAATTATTATAAATTTTTCTAGAATTTTTTAATGATTTTTTTAATAATTTTTAAAGCAAAAAAATATCATTTTGTAATTATTTAGATTGTTTTAATATCGATTTGTAATTGTTTTAATTGTTTTAAGCACTATTTGCAAATTTGATTTGACTGTGCAAATAAAAATTTGCACAGAGCAAGGTGGTGGGGGGTTTTTGCAATACCAATAATTTAAGGGGGGTTTTCTGTAAAACCCTAACCCGACTACCGACTTCGGTCGTCATCTCCAGCGATTAGCGCCGAAACCCTAACCCTAACCCTAATCTAAAATCCTAATCCGACCGACTTTTTTCCCTATAAAAGCCCCCGACCCCAAACCTAACCCTAGACTTCACTACAGCCGCCCTAGCCACCACCCTCCACCAGTCTTCCTCGACCACCCTCGCCAGAACCCTAGATCTAGGTTTCCCGTTGTAATGAACCGCTCCGCCCTAGCGGAACGCCAATTCAAACGGCAAGTGCAACGACTCAAAACGAGCCGTCGACCTGAAGAGTTGGCATCGACCTGATGAAGAATCGATGCAAGGCTTACATTGGCCGTCAAGATGAATACAGACTTAGACTTTCAAAGGCGCGCTCGGAGTATCGCTCGGCCGATGCGAACATCGCTAAGGTGGGTGGCTCTGATGAACCCGTCTTTGCTTAGCTTAGACACATAACAATACGGACACTATCACAAGAATCGCTAGGCGATAACCCCGCGCATGCTAATAAATGACTCAACGCACCTAGCTAAGGGAATAATCCCATCTTGCATGCTTGTATAGAATATGGAAAGGAACATGGAAAGTATGAGAACTCTAGCACCGCGCTCCATGCTCGTGCTACGGCACAAGCTTGCGTTCAAGTCCCTTACGCGTTCAACAATGAAACAATAAATGGTTTACAACAATGAAATAGGAAGGCTATCAACGTAGTCGTTCCGAGTAGAGTATAGCAACATTGAAAGACTATGGGACCAAAGGGTCGCCAAGGCGACTCCCGCACGGAGAGTTGCATAATGTATGAATGAAAGAATGAATGAATAAGTGAATGAATGAATCAACGAATGAATGAATGAATATGTGAATGAATCAATAAACAAATGAACAAGTAAAAGAAGGAAAGAAAGAAAAGAATAAATGAAAGATAAGAAAGGAAAGAATGGTTAACGACAGGTGTGACGGGCACGTGCAACGGGGCTCGCTACCCGCGCTGCACGGACGCCAACCTGGTCGATAATGCATTATGGCTAAGGGTTAGCCTATGGCTCGAAGACAGCCGTTAAGTCAAAATGACAATAAAATACGAAATGGTCGTGGACGGCTCGTGCACGAGTGAAAAGAGATTCCAAGGGCAGCGAACGACGATTTCGTAGCCGGCCTAGGCAGAATCATGGCCTACGGGCGGACAGGTGTGCGGGCTTGGGCACATAACCAAACGTAGGGCCGGTTATTCAATAGTCTATCAAGGTGTACCAGCCATCACGCTTGATAGATAAGAATGCCACAGGGGAAAATGTCCAAAATGGCTGACATGCCAGCGACCGGTGCATATAGATTTAAGTGGGCTTTGCTGGTGGCAATCCACGTGCAAGTCCTTGCATTGAAATCAAAGTAATCTAAGTTAACTTAATGAAGAGCCCTCTAAACAGACATTGAATGTAACATACAAATGATCAAAAGTACTTCGGCAAAGGAGTTAGAAAATACGCCTACGACACGCTAGGACCCGAGGCAGGGACACGCCCTTGACATTGAAAGTTCACCTGAATCACGTTAAGTTATTTCCTATGAATTGTTGACTAACTTGGTTTACTTTGGACAGGAAATGCCGGACGGTAAGTATGGGTAAGTCGTGCATGTATTTCCATGCGACACTTGAAATTGGCAACACGAGATAGGCTATAAAATATGCCATAAAATTGATCCTAAGGCAAGATTAGAAAGACAATGAATGATAGAGATGCACAAAAGTAAATAGAACGTGTTTGGTAATGATAACATTGTGGGCGAGCTAGCCTCCCCACCAGTGCATAATAATGTACTGATAACCCTACAGTCTGCTTGTAGGAAGCAGGAAACGGCAGCGGGTGCAGAGCTTTCCTCGAACGTGCTAAGGCGCGGAGCTACCTCTGGAGCCTTGGAGCGTTGCAAGGAGCTGGAGCACCATATACAGGACATAATGTATCGGAACATCGCCATGAATCATTCCATATTGTAAGCCACTTGGCACGCCTTTTATGTTTCAGAGAGAGAGAGAGAGCTTGAGAGACTTGTAAACTCGGCCTAGTGCCGCTTGTAAACTTCTTGAAAGTCAATAAAGAGTTTGAATTCATTTCAATTTGTGTTCATTTACTTTCCGCTGCAAATGGAGACACTCTGTGCGACTCTGTGGCCTAGCTCAAATCGGCCGTTTCTGGACTTAGCCTTGTACGGGCACAACCTAGGCCCGTGCGGCATCACGCCTTAGCGAGGACGATCGCTCCAGCGGGAGCGGGGCGTGACTGATTGGTATCAGAGCACGGATTTACGTCCTTGGACTTCATTTCGATTTTCTCAATTTTGAAAGCTCGGTTGGAAACAAAAGATGGGTACGCTCTCTCTCGTTGTGCCTTGGGATGTTCCATACAATAAGTCTAATATTTTCAAAAGCTCGTACAAGTATACTCGGTTAAATGGGATCGATAGACGAAGGTCTTTGTGCCAAACCACGACGGACTTGAGTTGGAAGGAACCGATACTAAGAGTTAGCAAACGCAGTGCGTACTTGAATGAGTTTATGCTGACAGCAAACAAGTACACGAGGCCAAAGTATAGTCCGCACGAGATGGTTATGCGGCACAACTTAGTCCGCGTGTCGTGCACCTCGACTTCTGGTGCAATCGAGTTGCGAGCGAGATTGACTATCGCTCGGATGAGAATAAGGGAGACTTAGAATGTATGTTGATAGAGACGCTACTTGACCGGCGCTAAAGCGAACACGGGGAAATAGTTCTTAGATTTTGAGGAATGAGCGAACGCACGATTGAACACATCGGTTGGGAGTCGAATGATCTTTTGAGGATGAGTAGAATGACTTGACTCCGAGTGGTGTATGTGATAGCTTCGAAGAAGGAAAAGAGTGAGTGTCGGCGACTAATCGAGTGGCTCGAACCCTGAGTGGTGTATGGACGACATAGAAATTGTTCGAGCGAGACTAAAGGATATACGGATAGAACGAGTATGTCGGCAAGCGATGATATCGCGTAAGCCTTAGAACGAGTAACACTTAGTTGGTTTTGACTTCGATAGTCTCAAACGAGATATCGTTCGGACGAATTAAGAATGCATAGTACGAATTTCAAAACGATTGAATAAAGAGTCGGAACGATGAAACGAATGGAGGTCTTGGTCGAGGAAACATAGAAGATCGTGCATACGATTTTGAATTTAGTCGAAGGAATTGAAACTTGAGTTGAGGTGAAATACCCATGGACGAGATCGAAGATAGCACGATCGGAAGATAGCGTGCATGGAAAACGTTGGTTTGAAGATACGAAGATGACTAAGGATTTGGAATAGATGTTGCTCAATGAGGAGTTAGCACGAGACAACATGAATTGAGGAATTAAGTTGTACGACTCGGAATTCGTTGCAAAAGGAAGATCGTCAGGTTATGTACATCATCGATGGTATTGAGGCGTATCAAAGATCGATGTACGATAACTCGGGGGTACTCTGATTCGATGAATGATGATCGTGTTAGAAGTTATTGTTTTGAAGGATGCTATGTTGGAAATGAATGTTTGGAATGATGGAGAGAAAAGTGACTTGATTGTTCGGTGATAACCACAACGACAACGATCTTATCTTGCACGAGCGCAACTCCAGCCTCGCGCATGCGTCACGTCGGATTGGGACGATCGTTCCGCGTGAGCGTTGGCATGGTGATTAATGTCCAGCGGGAATGATCGAACTCAAAATACCTTGACATGGCAATTTTGATTGCTTCGACTTGTGATTTAAAGCGAAGGTGAATTCGAAGATTGTTAGGACTTGCGATTGAAGAGTGAGAAAACTTGAGGATTGAGTAGACCCAATCCGCGTATCGAAAATGAGCAAGTCTAGACGCAACGCAAGAGTTACGTCCAGATGAGGATGATTATTCTGCGGGAATGTGGACATGGTGATTCATGTCCGCCGTGGATAATCAAACTTGCGTGAGATCGGGGCGCGACATATTGCAAGGCTAGACGACCTTGTGATCGACTACGTGAATTGGATAGGATGGATAGGTGAATTATATCAAACATACTTGAAGAGATAGACTATGGTAATTGCTAGTACGGATGCACGAGATTGACATGTCAAGGATTTGATTGAGGACAACCTATCGTAGGATGACTTTCCTAAACGAGCTCAGACATGGAGCGGAGAATGTGTTGATACGAATAGGAGGAACACTGCTTGATGTTTAGAAATCTGAGCGAAACAAACTTGGGTAGAAACTCCCGTACAAGCGAACAAATGGTTTGACCATAGGATTTGGGGCGAGCGTCGTACAACGACCTTGCACGATGAGCAATGGACTTGACGTGTAACTATGACCTTGTGAGCTGACCTAGCAGATAGGCGGACGACCCTATGCCGAGTGATTGAACTTGTGCGATTGACCTTACAGTATCATCCGGACGGATGATAGACATGTGGCAGCAAGACTTAGAGTAGGACGGGGAACAGGGAGTGTGCGTGAACGACGATGAGATTGGCCCCAAATGAAGGGAATGATAGGAATGGAAGACGCGCAAGTAAAGTTGGGATAACGAATTGAATCGTTGATAGGAAAAAATACTCGATGATGGTGCAATACTTGGTCTTGAATCGGACGGAAATTACTTAGACTTGGTTGACTCCGCTAAAAAGAAATCGTATTGATTTCGCAGACAAGAACGCTTGAGAAGCGAACCGGATCATCTCGAGGACCGAGATAAACGATAGTGAGATACACATGAGTTCGGTTTTAAAAATCGAAGTTAGCAAAATGATCGGCAAATCAAAACTATCACGAGTAGCTTGTCCGACTTCGCTAGTCGCTAAGCTTGGTTGAAATGTACGCATTCGGGGGACGCCTTGAATACGTGCACGATCCAAACTCAACGATATAATAAACTCAAATGCAGCTGCAAGTGGGTGTTGCGATGCGCATGAACGAGTAAGTGAGTTTGCCTCCGATTACGTCTCTCGAGTTTGATAAATTACAACGCACCACGTGCGACCGTTTCAGTCCCATGATACGTCGAAATAGCAACCAAGTCGAAGAAACACTTGAATTGAATAAGTGCCATCAACTCTAAAATAAATGAAAAGTTATCCAATAAAAATCGACCAAATGTATGCGACACGGAACTTGGAAAGGTATCGAGTATAGTTCGATATCATCGAACGGTAAAGCCATTCGATAGGAATTGTCTAAGGTATGCACACGGCGATGAGTAAAGAAACGGTAGGATGACCCGCACTCAGGAAGTCTCGAGGACGAGACTTGTTTTGAGTGGTGTATTATGTAATGACCCGCTCCGTCCAAGCGGAACGCCGATTCAAACGGCAAGTGCAACGACTCAAAACGAGCCGTCGACCCGAAGAGTTGGCATCGACCTGATGAAGAATCGATGCAAGGCTTAAATTGGCCGTCAAGATGAATCCAGACTTGGACTTTCAAAGGCGCGCTCGGAGTATCGCTCGACCGATGCGAACATCGCTAAGGTGGGTGGCTCCGATGAACCCGTCTTTGCTTAGCCTAGACATATAACAATACGGACACTATCACGAGAATCGTTAGGCGATAACCCCGCGCATGCTAATAAATGACTCAACGCACCTAGCTAAGGGAATAATCTCATCTTGCATGCTTGTATAGAATATGGAAAGGAACATGAAAAGTATGAGAACTCTAGCACCGCGCTCCATGCTCGTGCTACGGCACAAGCTTGCGTTCAAGTCCCTTACGCGTTCAACAATGAAACAATAAATGGTTTACAATAATAAAATGGAAAGGCTATCAACATAGTCGTTCCGAGTAGAGTATAGCAACATTGAAAGACTATGGGACCAAAGGGTCGCCAAGGCGACTCCCGCACGGGGAGTTGCATAATGTATGAATGAAAGAATGAATGAATAAGTGAATGAATGAATCAACGAATGAATGAATGAATATGTGAATGAATCAATAAACAAATGAACAAGTGAAAGAAGGAAAGAAAGGAAAGAATAAATGAAAGATAAGAAAGGAAAGAATGGTTAACGACAGGTGTGACGGGCACGTGCAACGGGGCTCGCTACCCGCGCTGTACGGACGCCAACCTGGTCGATAACGTATTATGGCTAAGGGTTAGCCTATGGCTCAAAGACAGCCGTTAAGTCAAAATGACAATAAAATACGAAATGGTCGTGGACGACTCGTGCACGAGTGAAAAGGGATTCCAAGGGCAGCGAACGACGATTTCGTGGCCGGCCTAGGCGGAATCATGGCCTACGGACGGACAGGTGTGCGGGCTTGGGCACATAACCAAACATAGGGCCGGTTATTCAATAGTCTATCAAGGTGTACCAGCCATCACGCTTGATAGATGAGAATGCTACAGGGGAAAATGTCCAAAATGGCTGACATGCCAGCGACCGGTGCATATAGATTTAAGTGGGCTTTGCTGGTGGCAATCCACGTGCAAGTCCTTGCATTGAAATTAAAGTAATCTAAGTTAACTTAATGAAGAGCCCTCTGAACAGACATTGAATGTAACATACAAATGATCAAAAGTACTTCGACAAAGGAGTTAGAAAACACGCCTACGACGCACTAGGACCCGAGGCAGGGACACGCCCTTGACATTAAAAGTTCACCTGAATCACGTTAAGTTATTTCCTATGAATTGTTGACTAACTTGGTTTACTTTGGACAGGGAAGGCCGGACGGTAAGTATGGATAAGTCGTGCATGTATTTCCATGCGACACTTGAAATTGGCAACACGAGATAGGCTATGAAATATGCCATGAAATTGATCCTAAGGCAAGATTAGAAAGACAATGAATGATAGAGATGCACAAAAGTAAATAGAACGTGTTTAGTAATGATAGCATTGTGGGCGAGCTAGCCTCCCCACCAGTGTATAACAATGTACTGATAACCCCACAGTCTGCTTGTAGGAAGCAGGAAACGTCGGCGGGTGCAGAGCTTTCCTCGAACGTGCTAAGGCGCGGAGCTACCTCTGGAGCCTTGGAGCGTTGCAAGGAGCTGGAGCACCATATACAGGACATAATGTATCGGAACATCGCCATGATTCATTCAATATTTTAAGCCACTTGGCACGCCTTTTATGTTTTAGAGAGAAAGAGCTTGAGAGACTTGTAAACTCGGCCTAGCGTCGCTTGTAAACTTCTTGAAAGTCAATAAAGAGTTTGAATTCATTTCAATTTGTGTTCATTTACTTTTCGCTGCAAATGGGGACACTCTGTGCGACTCTGTGGCCTAGATCAAATCGGCCGTTTCTGGACTTAGCCTTGCACGGGCGCAACCTAGGCACGTGCAGCATCACGCCTTAGCGAGGACGATCGCTCCTGCGGGAGCGGGGCGTGACACCCGTCACCCAGAGCCACTTTCCGACGAACCACCACCGCCAATCGACGCGTCTCGACGAGGCGACCCCCGTCCTATTTATCTCCGGTGACCCCGATGCCTACAGCCGCCGCTAGCACCCCGAAAGCCACCACCTCTCGGACACGTACGTGTCACTCTCTCTGTGTGTCGTATCGTATCTCGTGTACACGTGTGTGGACTTGCCTGAACATGAGGAACCCAGTAATGGGCATAGAGACGACATTTACGTGTCGTGCGTGTCGTGCTAACCCTGGACACAAGACTCGTGTGCCCGTGTCCTAAACTGTCAGGACACGAATTTTAAATAACCGGGTTATCGGGTTTGAACTGTGTTCACTACCAAAATAAGTCATATCAGCGACGTATTTAGCGACTCCAAGGTAGAACTTCGCTAATTTTTGGGGGTTTAGCGACGTCTAACTAAGACGTCGCTGTTGGTCGCCAACAGCGACTACTAGCGACGTCTAGCGACTATAATTTGTTAAATGGGAACATGCGTCGCAAGTTCGTCGGTACACGTCGCTGATATAGTGATGCAATTTCAGCGCCGTCGTCTTTTATTAAATATCAGCGACGTTTAGCGACATCCTTTTCGGACGTCGCTAAACATTTCATATAGGCTGCGAGGGTTTTCTTTTCGATCATTCACAAATTTTTCCCCCAATTTCTCGCGCGCTCCTCCTCCGCGGCGCTCCTCCGGCGATTTCCCTCCTCCGGCCTCCTCCTCCGCGGCGCTCCTTCGACGATCTCCTTCCTCCGGCCTCCTCCTCAGGTAGCTCCCCCATCTCTCTTTCTCTCTCACACACACACACACACTCTCCCCTGTCCCCGCTTTCCAGTTTAGGATTCGAATTTGATGTGTGTGTTCTCGTAAAGTTGGACACTTCGTGTCCACTTGTGTGGACACGAATCAACCCTCTGACACGTACACATGTGGGGGGTGACACTTCTGTACAACTGATTTGGGTTTTTATTGGTTTTCCAGTTTGGATTTGGGGTTTTCGAATTCTTTTCACTGATACATTAAAATCAGTCCTGACACTGTAAATTCAAACTGATATTTCGATTTTGGGTTTAAATTTGATTATGAGATTCAATGTTTAAAAGTATTTTTGAATTCGAATATTAATATACAAACTGTGATTAAATGGAATATGGAGAACTGAAAACTGGGTTTTGATTTTAGAATTTAAACTAAGATATGGGTTGAAGGGTTAGTGAGTGAATGTACTAGGCAGTAATTGGATATGGTACTTGGCCCTTGTTTTGGTTCAGAGTTCGGGTTTTTGGGTTGTTATATCTGATTTATATAATTCAATATGTATGCACTTATGTAAGTGTGTTCATATAGGTTTCAAGATGCCAGTGGTTAAGATTTTAGTATTAGTTATCAACATTGGTAGCAGTATCATGTTACCCTAGGTATGATGGCTTGGCTAGTTCATGTTACCCAAAGGAAATTTGTCTATTGATATGAACTTAGATAAATTCCTATTGAGAAATGATATTGGAATATGGATTAACCTAAGAATAGGCTTAACTGAACAGTGATATCAGTTAGCAACTGTTTTCTGAGTTTGAATGTCAGGCATTTTGGGAAAATGGTGAGATACACCAAGTCAGACACTGTCCCTACAGCCATTCGACTGGCGAGGTAGAAATCTATGTATGATATTTGCTATAAGGACTTTGCATTAATCTACGGTACGACATCGTGATCAGGACATAGTCCCTGCAGCCATTCGACTGGCGAGACAGAAACTATGTAGCCGTAGATAAAGTTGACTGTCCTTCGACCTCCATCCCTCGGCAATGATGATACGACAACCTATCACTACATCTTTTAGTAGTAGATAATGTCTTAGTATTACATTTTGTGTGTTCATCTTATTGATTCTGTTACATCCTTCAGATACTATATCCGATAAGAACATATACTACACCATATATACAGAACATAGATGATTCACACTAATGTATGCTAGAATGAATTTTGGGTTGTGTTCTGAGCCATCCGTTCTCACACTTGACAAAAAATTGAATATAACCTTTTTATCTGCCATTCAACTGGCGACATAGAAATCTATGTACGACATTTGCTATAAGGAATTTGCATTAATCTACGGTACGACATCGTGATCAGGACATAGTCCCTGCAGCCATTCGACTGGCGAGGCAGAAACTATGTAGCCGTAGATAAATTTGACTATCCTCCAACCCCCATCACTCGACAATGATGATACGACAACCTATCACTACATCTTTTAGTAGTAGATGATGTCTTAGTATTACATTATGTGGGTTCATCTTGATTCTGTTACATCCTTCAGATACTAGATTCGATAAGAACATATACTACACCATATGTATAGAACATAGATGATTCAAAGTAATGTATGCTAGAAAGAATTTTGGGTTGTGTTCTGAGCCATTCGTCCCCACACTTGGCAATTATGCATGTGAAATATATCGTTGAAGAACATAAAACTTGTGATCGTACAATCGTCACTTTCGTGCGTCAGTTCATGTCGGTCTTCACTTTATGCAGTAATTATCTTAAAATGGATATGAATTACTATCTGCAGAACTATAAACCCCCTAAAATTTTAGTAAGATTTTTTTTATTTTTTTAAAAAAAATAAATTGGTATTTATTTTGTACTTCGTATTTATACGTCGCATACAAATACAATTGTCATCGCGCGCGAGTTGCGATTTGTATTTCTCGTCGACTGCGAATATGTGCAAGGTACATATTTTCAGAAAAATATTTTATTTATAGATTTCATTTTTATGGAAAATATAGTTTCCAAAATAAATATATCTGTTTGTCGTTGTTGCCAAAACCTTATTTTTATATATAATATAAAAGGGTAATTTGTTTCGTTGTTTAAAAAAAATAAGTAGTAGTTTAAGAAAAAAATTGGTTTATAAAAAATATATTCTAGATATTTACGAAATTTGGAATTTGCTTATTAATATATTTTGTTATTTATAAAAGCTAGTTTATGAATTAATATTTAAGTATTTATCATGATTTTCGAAATTAATTATTACTATATTTATTTAATTATGAAAATGATATTTAGGATTTTGTTAATTTTAATATTTGATTAAATATGATAATTTAAATTGGAAAAGATTTTATTGACTTTATTTAAAATATTTTAAATTAAGTATAGAATTTAATTAGATTGGATTTGATTTGAATTGAATTATTTTAAAATCAATTTGAATTAATAGATGATTATCTAATTGGGATTTAAATCCTCCCAATCCCTATTTAACTGGAAATTTCCACATCCTATAAATAGGCAGGTACTCTTCCACAATTTTCCCCACATCCACAAATTGTGCATCGTGTCTGTGCCTCCCATCCACTATTTCTCAGTACATGTACATTATCCCTCTTCACGTCCGACAATTCCGGACGCATCTCCTCGCCAATACCACCGTGTCGGACACACCCGACATGGCCAATTCCTATCAAACCCTAATCCTAACCCAACCCGCCACAGCATCATCAATACCACCCCCACGGCCAAATACCGTCGTCACTGTCTCCGACTTTCCATCTCCTACACCTCCACGCCATCCCGACCCGTCCCACTGGCATCGTGTCACCAAACTGCCACCACCATGGACGACCACTACCAGCATCCCGGTCACCGCCGAAAATCCTCCCATCCACGAAACACCACCAGCATCATCCTCATTGCCGCAACCTAAACTCTCCGCCATCATCCCGGCCGACCACGGTCCCAAACCCACAGAACATCACCGCCGTCATCACCCAGGAGACAAATAAGGGGAAAAAAACCCTCACCTCGGCCGCGTATCCACGCCTCGCCACCGCCGCGCTCCGGTGAGTGCTCCGCCTTGGCGCCGCCTCTGGCACCATGCTCCGCTTGCCCGTCCAGCCACGGAACCGCGACGCCGCCCGCTGACCTCCGTCCTCCGAACGCGCCACCGTCTCCTCCCGCTGGCCTTGGCCGAGTCCCCCGCCTATCCGCGCGCCGGCCAAGACTTCGGGGAGAACCACCGCCGTCGCGCCCAAGCGCGCAGCTCCGTACGCGCCGCCGCATCTCCGAGACCCCGCGCAGCTCTCCTCTCCAACCACACCGCCGAAACACCATCGTCTGCCCGCCGATCCGCCGCCGCATCTCCGCCTAGTCGCCCTCCGCCGATCGTTTCTGCCGCTCGGGGCGCCCCCAAACCACGCAGCTGCCGGCACCCAAATGACCGCCGCCATCCCGCTGGCCTGAGTCTCCCTCCGGCTTCTCCGACTTCCGCGCACCACCACGCCGGCAGATCGCCGCCCGCCACGCGCCGGTCGAGTTCCTCGGTAAGCGTCCCCTCTTCTTCTCTAACTCTTTCGTCTCACTCTCTCTCTCTCTCTCTGTTTAAGTAATATATGTTTTATTATTAATGTTATTATTATTAATATTATTATTATTAAAATCATTACTGTAATAATTTGATTTTTATTATTATTATTATCATTACTGTTATTATTATTATTATGATTATTATTAGTATTACCTATTATTTTTATATATATAGTATATATTAATTTATTATTATTATTATTATTATTATTATTATTATTATCAAAAGAGAAAGAGGGTTGTATATTTTTAGGGTTTTATTATTATTATTATTATTATTATTATTATTATTAATTTTATTATTATTATTATGGATATTATTATCAGTAGTTTTGTTAAAATTATTATTGTTATTTATTCTTAATATATGTAGTAAATATCCCTAAAAATATATTGTAATTAAAAATATAGTTTTTTGGCCTACAAAACCTATTTGACAAAAATTAATTTACAATTTTTAAAAACAAATTTTTTTTCTATATTTTTCAAAGTACTTATCTAAAATTATTTCTACTAGTAAATAAAGTTCAAGTATTGCTTTGACTAAGGAAAATATATTCAGGTAGTAGGAAATTTTTCTAAAATAATATAAACACTCTTCTCCTCAAATTCTCACTAATTGTCAACCTTACTTATGACTAATTCATGTTTTTTTTTCTATTTTTTCGCAACCTCGAACCATTACACATCGAATATGGCTATTGGACAAACGAAACCTTCCGAATTATCGCACCATACCAGGCGACCCACCAGGCAAGACACCTTGTCTTTACTGTTTAATTTCTTGCTCAATATCATGCATTTTTTTTCTTTATGTTGTTCTTTCAAAACTATATTTAGATAAAAATTATTATACTTTATGTAATTGGCTTAGAGTTAAGGGACCACCGTATGTTTAGTGCATCTCATAAACTGTCACGATGTGCCACGAATTGTGTGTGAGTTGTGAGTCGCATATAGATGCGGACTTGCGTGCTGACTGATCATTGGTGCGTACATGCCGTGCGTTAGGATATAACTGCCAATAGATTGTATAGATGACTTGACAGTTATTAAGGATTAAACAGTGTCGTGGAGTCGACACATGTATAGTATTATTGGGGGGAGGGGACAGTTATTAGCGTAGGGGCTACATTTATTTTTACACACTTTTTGGGCCGAGGGTGACTCTTATGAGCACTACCTTCTGCCCAGGGCCGATAGTGTCTCGGATGAGCACTACTTGACGGCCACTCTTTATTACTTGCTTGCGTGAATCCGTTACAGCCCCTGCGTAGAACGTTGTCCTCAAAGTGCATATCACTTAGAATGGTTAGGAACCTTTACTCATGCATACTTTTCTGTTGAGCTTTATTATTCAGTTTATTGGCATAATATTATGTCTTTTTACGTCACTCTGAGGACCTGGTGATCTCTCCAGGTGTGTTTCGTGATGTCTTGCAGGTGTTCTAGCTAAGGCCATTCCTTCCTCCATGATGAATGCTCTTGGACTCGTCACTTGCTCTCGCTTGCTCAATTCTTTTCTTGTATATTTTTTCATATTTAAATTAGTTGGTAGTGGACTTTGTCTCCGCCCAACGATTGTATACATAACAAACTCAAAGTTGCTTTTATATTATTATTTATCTTTGTGGATGAGATTTAGTGTCTTGGCTTTCTACATTTACAGCTTATGTATATATACGAGCCGTATATTTACTCGTATGTATACAGTTGACATGATACGTATCTAGTCTCAAGTATTTGGGACTGGGACATTACATGTTTTTGTGGTGGCCCATGCAGGTCGAGTTTGCTGTTTCGGTTACATGACTGTACCGAGCGGGCCTGCAATATAGGATTAGAGTCTAGAATCTCATCCACCTACTTGATATCCTTTCTTGACTTCAAATTTCAAACTCTCGTTCGCCCTCCTTGATTTGCATCTTACTTGACTCCTTCTACCGTAAATTCTTAGTTTCGTGCTTATTGACAATTAGGAAGATGACTACACTCGTATATGCTCATAGGTCTAACACATGGCTAGAAGGATTACCTTGACAATCAGTATGCATTGAGATCTTATTTGTGTATAAAAGCATTTATGTTTCCTAGAAATTTGATCTTAAGGATTAGTTAATTGTAAGTTGGGTAGTAGCAGCATTACTAACTTTGAAGGATTGTTAGAACTTTATTTGGATCTACAAAAGAATAGTAGGACCTATATACAATTGAGGAAGGAAATTGATTTGATTTTTGAGTTTTAATTTTGAAGGCCTTTGAAAAATATTTATGATTCATTTGATTATAGCTTTACATCTTTGAAGAAATATAAATTTAGTTTAAAAAGGATTTAAATTTTAAAAGTTGCTGAGTGAGATGGATAACAAATTTGGTAAATTCTTAAGGTTTTAAATTAAGTTGTACGATTCACGATTAATAAGTTTGTGAAATTTTTGAGTTTTAAGTTTGACATAATGATAGTACAAATTTTGGTTTAAAATATTTTAAAGGGAATAGAATCAATTGAGGATTATTTTAAATGTTAAACTCTTGTGTGAATTACGGTTGTTAAACCTATTTAAATTTTGGGTTTAAGAAGGAGAAAAATATATAGATTGGATTTGTGACACAATAAAGATTTATTCGAGATTTATTTAAAAATTTAAAGATCTTAAGTTATGATTTTGATGTGACTAGATAAGGTAGAAAGGTTAGTTTATGGTACATTTTTGGAAAAAAAAAGTGTGTTATGATAAGGATATCTTGAGGTTGATTAAAAGAGATTTAAATTTTAAATTATGAGTATGATTGACAGCTTCGAAAGATATTTTATTAGACTATTTGGAGAATTATATTGCAAGTTTGAAGAACTCAAATTTATAGATTCAAAACATGGATAGACAACCAAGATAGATAAAGTAGTCCACATTAATTGCCATATCACTCATGACCATGATAGTCGTATATACTCAAATGCAGTTAGTCATCTACCAACCCATGTGATTATATTTCAATATTGATTCACTCAATCCTTCATCGTGATCTTCTAACCATTGTAATTTAAAAATAATTTGATCGTTCCTAGAGACTATCTTCTCTGGAACTGTGCCCTGAATCTATTTTACCATGATCTGTTAGATTCCTTAATTATCCTTACTTCGTGTTATATCTTGATTTTATTTTTGTGTTCGGCAACTAAACACCTTATGAAATTCCCACTTTCTATTTTAAATCCTTTTGTGCCCTTTACCATGTCTTAGATATTTGGAGCACAATACTAGACTTTTTCTTCCAACAAATTTCATATGCAAGACCTAGACGAGCCCACCTTCATGTAGGTATATCATGTCCCACTAAAACACGTTCCCTTGTACTCTATTTTTATGATGCCACTTTCAGGTCATAAAGACTAAATCATAACCCTACTATGATACCGATATACTTTTCGACCACAGATCGGGACTCAAACTCGACTAAATTCTTTCAACCCGATATGTGATGATGATCTACTTGATTTTCTTTAATGCTCAATTTCGTGCCTTACCTTGATTGCCTAACTCGTTGTCCCATCACACTACTAGTTTAACTTTTGTAAGTTGGGTAGAATACCTCACGACCTAACCAACATTTTGTGGACTACATTGATAGGTTCACTTGGACCATAGAATTCAGTAGACCCTAACTTATCTAGTCAACCGAGCCGACTGTAAGCAAGACTTAGATTTTAAAAGATCGTGGACTATTTAATTTCCTTCATCATCCACTGCTTATATTTGACTACCTTATGTTGCTATTATAGTTTAGTTTTGCAAGCTTACTCTTCATCGAGCTTGTTCGTGACATATGTTTATTGTGGGCGCCCACTAATACATTGTCCAAATCAGAACCGACATATTATGGTCTGATCAACCATAGTGCACTTTGGTTCGCCATTCGTATATCATTCTACGTAGAAGAAGACATAGTAAACTTGCCCCTAGAGTCTCCTCCGCGATTACCTTGGCAATTCTCTTGGAATTATACAACCGCCTTTGAATCACATATTGGCATTCGAAAACAACTCCTTTGGACTCTTGTTGGCTTTCGTCTTTTAACTATTCTAGACAAAGCTTGTGATTGATAGATAGACCAAACCATTCTCCTATGACCATGATATTTGTATATACTTGGGGATAGTTAACCACTGACCAACCAATATGACTATCCCCGCCTTAAGCTACTTCCATCGTACTATCATGATCTTTACCTTAACTAGCAACCCTCGTTCAAATTCCAAAATCGTGAATTATTTCATCGTTATCGGAATCACGATTTTCTAAAGCATATTTGTCGTTTCGTTGCCTCGCCCAATGATTTGTATTGTCTTACCCCCGTACCTTCTTCCGCCTTACTTATTCTTAATTTCGAGGACGAAATTCTTGCAAGTTGGGTAGGATGTAAACCCCCTAAAATTTTAGTAAGATTTTTTTTATTTTTTTAAAAAAAAGTAAATTGGTATTTATTTTGTACTTCGTATTTATACGTCGCATACAAATACAATTGTCGTCGCGCGCGAGTTGCGATTTGTATTTCTCGTCGAGTGCGAATATGTGCAGGGTACATATTTTCAGAAAAATATTTTATTTATAGATTTCATTTTTATGGAAAATATAGTTTCCAAAAAATATATATATATATGTTTGTCGTTGTTGCCAAAACCTTATTTTTATATATAATATAAAAGGGTAATTTGTTTCGTTGTTTAAAAAAATAAGTAGTAGTTTAAGAAAAAAATTGGTTTATAAAAAATATATTCTAGATATTTACGAAATTTGGAATTTGCTTATTAATATATTTTGTTATTTATAAAAGCTAGTTCATGAATTAATATTTAAGTATTTATCGTAATTTTTGAAATTAATTATTACTATATTTACTTAATTATGAAAATGATATTTGGGATTTTGTTAATTTTAATATTTGATTAAATATGGTAATTTAAATTGGAAAAAATTTTATTGACTTTATTTAAAATATTTTAAATTAAGTATAGAATTTAATTAGATTGGATTGGATTTGATTTGAATTGAATTATTTTTAAATCAATTTGAATTAATAGATGATTATCTAATTGGGATTTAAATCCTCCCAATCCCTATCCAACTGGAAATTCCCACATCCTACAAATAGGCAGGTACTCTTCAATAATTTTCCCCACATCCACAAATTGTGCATCGTGTCTGTGCCTCCCATACACTATTCCCCCAGTACATGTACATTATCCCTCTTCACGTCCGACAATTCCGGACGCATCTCCTCGCCACCACCACCGTGTCGGACACACCCGACATGGCCAATTCCTATCAAACCCTAATCCTAACCCAACCCGCCACAGCATCATCAATACCACCCCCACGGCCAAACACCGTCGTCACTGTCTCCGACTTCCCATCTCGTACACCTCCACGCCATCCCGACCCGTCCCGCTGGCATCGTGTCACCAAACCGCCACCACCATGGGCGACCACTGCCAGCATCCCGGTCACCGCCGAAAATCCTTCCATCCACGAAACACCACCACCATCATCCTCATTGCCGCAACCCAAACTCTCCGCCATCATCCCGGCCGACCCCGGTCCCAAACCCACAGAACATCACCGCCGTCATCACCCAGGAGACAAATAAGGGGAAGAAACCCTCACCTCGGTCGCGTATCCATGCCTCGCCACCGCCGCGCTCCGGTGAGTGCTCCGCCTTGGCGCCGCCTCTGGCACCATGCTCCGCTCGCCCGTCCAACCACGGAACCGCAACGCCGCCCGCTGACCTTCGTCCTCCGAACGCGCCACCGTCTCCTCCCGCCGGCCTTGGCCGAGTCCCCCGCCTATCCGCGCGCCGGCCGAGCCTTCGGGGAGAACCACCGCCGCCGCGCCCAAGCGCGCAGCTCCGAATGCGCCGTCGCGTCTCCGAGACCCCGCACAGCTCTCCTCTCCAACCACACCGCCGAAACACCGCCGTCCGCCCGCCGATCCGCCGCCGCATCTCCGCCCAGTCGCCCTCCGCCGATCGTTCCCGCCGCTCTGGGCGCCCCCAAACCACGCAGCTGTCGGCGCCCAAATGACCGCCGCCATCCCGCTGGCCTGAGTCTCCCTCCGGCTTCTCCGACTTCCGCGCACCACCACGCCGGCAGATCGCCGCCCGCCACGTGTCGGCCGAGTTCCTCGGTAAGCGTCCCCTCTTCTTCTCTAACTCTTTCGTCTCACTCTCTCTCTCTCTCTGTTTACAAAATTGGGGGGGGGGGGGGGGGGGGGTTAATGGAGCTGAAGAGTATTAAGTAATATATGTTTTATTATTAATGTTATTATTATTAATATTATTATTATTAAAATCATTACTGTTTATTACTAATTTGATTTTTATTATTATTATTATCATTACTGTTATTATTATTATTATGATTATTATTAGTATCACCTATTATTTATATATATATAGTATATATTAATTTTTTTTTATTATTATTATTATTATTATTATTATTATTATTATTATTATTATTATTATTATTATTATTATTATTATCAAAAGAGAAAGAGGGTTGTATTTTTTTAGGGTTTTATTATTATTATTATTATTATTATTATTATTATCATTATTAATTATTATTAATTTTATTATTATTATTATGGATATTATTATCAGTAGTTTTGTTAAAATTATTATTGTTATTTATTCTTAATATATGTAGTAAATATCCCTAAAAATATATTGTAATTAAAAATATAGTTTTTTGGCCTACAAAACCTATTTGACAAAAATTAAGTTGCAATTTTTAAAAACAAATTTTTTTCTATATTTTTCAAAGTACTTATCTAAAATTATTTCTACTAGTAAATAAAGTTCAAGTATTGCTTTGACTAAGGAAAATATTTTCAGGTAGTAGAAATTTTTTCTAAAATAATATAAACACTCTTCTCCTCAAATTCTTACTAATTGTCAACCTTACTTATGACTAATTCATGTTTTTTTTTCTATTTTTCCGCAACCTCGAACCGTTACACATCGAATATGGCTATTGGACAAACGAAACCTTTCGGATTATCGTACCATACCAGGCGACCCACCAGGCAAGACACCTTGCCTTTACTGTTTAATTTCTTACTCAATATCATCCATGCTTTTTCTTTATGTTGTTCTTTCAAAACTATATTTAGATGCAAATTATTATACTTTATGCAATTGGCTTAGAGTTAAGGGACCACCGTATGTTTAATGCATCTCATAAACTGTCACGATGTGCCACGGATTGTGCGTGAGTTGTGAGTCGCATATAGATGCGGACTTGCGTGCTGACTGATCATTGGTGCGTACAGGCCGTGCGTTAGGATATAACTGCCAATAGATTGTATAGAAGACTTGACAGTTATTAAGGATTAAACAGTGTCGTGGAGTCGACACATGTATAGTATCATTGGGGAGAGGGGACAGTTATTAGCGTAGGGGCTACATTTATTTTTACACACTTTTTGGGCCGAGGGTGACTCTTATGAGCACTACCTTCTGCCCAGGGCCGATAGTGTCTCGGATGAGCACTACTTGACGGCCACTCTTTATTACTTGCTTGCGTGAATCCGTTACAGCCCCTGCGTAGAACGTTGTCCTCAAAGTGCATATCACTTAGAATGGTTAGGAACCTTTACTCATGCATACTTTCTGTTGAGCTTTATTATTCAGTTTATTGGCATGATATTATGTGTCTTGTTACGTCCCTCTGAGGACTTGGTGATCTCTCCAGGTGTGTTTCATGATGTCTTGCAGGTGTTCTAGCTAAGGCCATTCCTTCCTCCATGATGAATGCTCTTGGACTCGTCACTTGCTCTCGCTTGCTCAATTCTTTCTTTGTATATTTTTTTATATTTAAATTAGTTGGTAGTGGACTTTGTCTCCGCCCAACGATTGTATACATGACAAACTCAAAGTTGCTTTTATATTATTATTTATCTTTGTGGATGAGATTTAATGTCTTGGCTTTCTACATTTACAGCTTATGTATACATACGAGCCGTATATTTACTCGTATGTATACAGCTGACATGATACGTATCTAGTCTCAAGTATTTGGGACTTGGGCGTTACAAGAACCATTTGTGGATGTACAATTGTCATCCTGATGAATTATTATCTGTGTCAATCTTTGCAGAATTATCTTAAAATGGATATGAATTACTATCTGCGGAACCGTTTGTGGATGTACAATCATCATCCTGATCACATGTGCGGTGTGCAGGATGAATTTATACAGGGTGTGCAACAGTTCCTGCTGTTTGCCAAGGCGTTCCCTCAGTACATGGACCGTACAAAAATTAAGTGTCCATGTGTGAGATGTCACAACTTGAAATATCATTCGGAAGTGGATGTGACGTATCATTTGTATTCGAGGGGTTTCATGCCAAATTATTATCAGTGGACCGCACACGGAGAACTTGTGCCTTTAGCCTCCGAGCCGGAGCCTTATGTGGAGCCTTATGTAGATGTCCACGAGCATGCTGATTACGACCAAGGGTGAATGAACATGGTTTTTGATGCTGCGGGGCCCAGTTTCGATCCGAACAATCAATATGCAGCTGAGGAGGCACCGAATGCCGATGCTGCAAAGTTTATGGAGTTGCTGGAGAATGCAAGGACTCCTTTATATCCTAGTTGTGATGACCATTCACCGTTGGAGGTGATTACAAGATTGTTGAGCATAAAATCAGATTTTAACATGTCTCAAGAATGCTACAACCGAATCCTGGAGTTAATTAAAGATATATTGCCGGAGGGTGGCAAGTTACCTAAAGACTTCTACCGATCCAAGAGAATGGTGAGATCGCTCTGGATGGGGTATAAAAAAATTGATGCATGTCGCAACGGATGCATGTTGTACTATAAGGACGACAAGGATGAAGACGCCTACAGATTTTGTGGTGTCGATCGCTTCAAGACAACTAGTACAACAAGGACTTCTGGTGCACGCAAGCTAACAGATTCGATGTACTATTTGCCTTTGACGTCGTGGTTGCAGAGGTTGTTTATGGCAAAGGAGACAGCTGATAATATGAGTTGGCACAAGCGGAAACAAATAGATGGAGTACTAGATCATCCATCCGACGGGGAAGCATGGAAGCACTTTGATCGAGTGTATCCCGATTTTGCTTCGGAGCCGCGTAATGTCATATTGGGGCTTTCCTCCGACGGTTTTACCCCATTTGGACTTTCGGGCTCACAATATTCTTGTTGGCCTGTGATTGTTACTCCGTACAACTTGCCGAGGATGTTTATTAAGATTTCTTACATGTTCCTAACTGTTATTATTCCAGGTCCGAAGAACTCGAAGAGGAACATCGATGTGTACTTACAGCCCTTGGTAGATGAGTTGAATCAGTTGTGGGAAATAGGTGCAACCACATATGATGTTTTCAGAAAGCAGAACTTTCAGATGAGGGCCGCACTAATGTGGACCATCAATGATTTCCCGTCCTATGGAATGTTATCGGGTTGGAGCACCCATGGTCATCTCGCATGTCCGTATTGCATGGATCGCACTAAGGCTTTCCGTTTGAAACACGGAGAAAAACTGTGCTTCTTTGATTGTCATCGACAGTTCCTGACAAAGGATCATCCGTACCGGAGGAACATGAATGCTTTTCATGCTGGCGTGGTAGAGAAGTCTAGTCTACCGCCACGGTGATCCAGGGACACGATATGGGAGGAAGTTAAAGAATTGTCAAGTCTATTGAAGAGCCTACAGCGGGGTACAAGTGTGATGGATTTGGCCGCGCTCACAACTGGACGAAGAGGAGTATATTCTGGGACCTACCATATTAGAGTGACCATCTGCTCAGACATAACCTGGATGTCATGCATATCGAGAAGAATGTATTTGACAGTATAATAAATACTGTGATGAACGTAAAGGGGAAGACGAAAGACAATCCCAAGGCCATGTTGGACTTAGAAGAAATATGCAGACGTCCAGAGTTGCATTTGATAAAGGAAGGCAGTGGGAAGTATAAGCAGCCCAGGGCCATTTTCTCACTGGACAAGGAGGACAAAGGTAAACTTTGTAGGTGGATCCAGGGCCTAAAATTTCTAGACGGGTACATATCGAATTTGAAAAGATGTGTTGACCCGAAGGAGAACAAACTACAGGATATAAAGAGCCACGACTGTCACATTTTTATGGAGAGGTTAATCCCGATTGTATTTCGGGAATTCTTACCTCAGGTCATTTGGGATCCACTGACAGTGCTTAGCATATTCTTCAGAGATCTTTGTTCTACTAAGTTGCTCGTCGATCGGCTTGAAAAGCAGGAGAAGGACATTGTAGTAACATTGTGTAAGCTTGAGAGGGTGTTCCCTCCTGGATTCTTCGACTCTATGGAGCATTTGCCAATTCATCTTTCATATGAGGCACGTGTTGGTGGGCCCGTCGGTTATCGGTGGATGTACCCGTTCGAGCGCCATCTAAACCACCTGAAGAGGAAGGTGAAAAATAAGTCACGGGTCGAGGGTTCTATTTGTGAAGCCTATGTCCTTGAGGAGATTACAAACTTTTGTTCAATGTATTTCAAGCCTCATATTTTTACAAATAGAACAACAGCTCCGAGGAACGACGATGGAGATATAGAATATAATGATGCATTATTGAAAGTCTTCAATGCTCTTGGAAAGCCTTCTGGGAAACTAAAAAAGAGATATTTGAATGATGAGGAACTAAAGGCTGCCCAGTTATATATATTACTCAACTGCGAGGAGGATGAAGTGGAAAAACTAGAGTGGTAAGTGAAAATCTTCAACGTTCAAGTCATCTATTTGTTGATTACGTTATTATAATTTAACGAGTATATCCCGATATTTATTGGTTTTCAGCAAATTTAATGATGAGGTGAGGTCAAGTAGACCATACATTGCAGATGAAGAAGTAGAAGAAGAAATGAGACTTCATTTTCCGTCTTGGTTGACTGCATATATACGTAAGAAGCTAGTTAGAATCTTCCTCCATTCACAACTGCACAAGAAATAACTTAACATTGAACTTAATTTTGTATCTTCTCGTATTTAGGTCGATCGTCCGGACGTCATCCTTGAGAATGAATCTATTAGAACTCTTGCCAAGGGACCAATTTATGTCGTCAAAATATGGCCAAGTTATTGCGTGAACGGGTTTAACTTCAAGTCAACAAATGCTCTCATCAGAGATAGCTTCCTGGATCTTGATTCCACAAAAAACAGTTGCTTGTGTATCAAATCTACAAACTACAAAGATGTCACTCCAAGCAATGATTTCTATGGCATCTTACGGAAGATCGTGGAATTGACGTACAACTATGGCATAAAGCCTGCCAAGATCGTGTTGTTCAAAGTTGATTGGTTCGATCCCATACAAGATCAAGGATGGAAAATTGACAAGCATGATCTTGTGGATATTAACTACCGTCGTTGATACCAAGGATACGAACTATTTATCCTAGCAAGTCAAGCTCAACTCGTATATTTTTAACATATCCTAGACGGGGAACAACGAGGTACGATTGGTGGACAGTATGCAAGACTAAAGACAGAAATACCTACGCCGTCGACGAAGTGGCTTATCAGGAGGACAAGCTGCCTCTTGTACCAAATACAGTTGATGTCGACTCAACAGAAGTTCCCCATTCAATATCTACTTGTGTAGAAGACGTACAAGTATCCGAAGGGGAAGACGAATGAGATGCTAGTGACGAAGAGGAGGAAGAGGAAGAGGATGAGGAGGAGGAGGATGAGGCAAACAAAGAAGATGAATTTTCAGAGGATAATTGAGAAACTGTGATTTTGATGTATTCATATTTCTGTAATCTTAAATTATGAACTATGATCATTTCTATTAGTATTCAGATTTTTTAAAACTTAAATTATGAACTCCGATGTATGCAGATATTTCTAAACTGTCATTGTATTTATTTATATTTTCAATCATATGTTATTATCAGCATGGCAGGACGACGCGGAGGCACCTCAGGACGACGCGGAGATAGGTCAGGACGAGCCGTGTCCTTAGGTGGGCAGAGAGCTCCATTACCAAAGGATGGCTCCGGACCAACATCTGACCCGAGCACTCCACTGTACCATACGGTCGCAGGTCCGGGTGGCAGTACACCTGCGACGAGCAGTTCCAGGCTTGCTGATCATACTCCTTCTCCTAGCCTTCCTACTGCTGACAGCAGCATGGCGGGTGGGGAGCAGGTGGAGGAGGTAGTCCCTACTCCTGCCCGGGCGGATCCATACCAGAGCGACCCTCCATGCGCACCTCAGGACGAGACGAGGATGGAGATTTGGGCCGACGGTCCTACGAAGTAAGTTAAATGAATATATATATATATATATATATATATATATATATATATATATATATATATATATATATATATATATTATGCATGTCTGTATATCTATATATATTCATTAATACGTCGGTTATCGTTGTATACAGATATCGTCCCTCGTCGGTACAGAGAGCGTTGGGCTCCTTTCTAAGGTCCAACTATGGGGGTCCGTAGATCAACTACTCGGATGCCTCGAAAGAGAGGAAGGCATTCTGGTTTGCCCACTTCAAGATAGCTAAAGATAGTTAATTTAGTATGATTAATATAATTTTAAGTATTTTTTAGAACTTATTATTTTAATTTGTAATTCATGTAGAGGACTTATTTTTATTCACCACACCGGGCCGAGCAGATTGAGAGGCAGTTTCCTGCCGTTGCCGCCAAGTTAATCCGTGATGCAATTGACGATCAGAAAGCTCTTCAGCGCTCCGGAAAGCCGATTGCTGGTTGGATCACACCTGACCAGTGGACCATAATGAGGGCTCGATTTGAGGAGCCCCGGTATAGAGAGCGGTCGGAGAAGGCGAAGGCGGCTAGGACGAGGGCCGAAAAGTGGTGTGGTGGATCGATTCCTATGACGGAGCATTTCCGTCGTCTGGTATATAATTTATTACAATATATAAGATTTTATTGATAGTAGGAGTATATAATTTTTTATTTTACTAAAGAATAAAATATAACAAACACGCAGGTACAGAGGGGTGAGGACGCAAACATGGTGACCGTCTTCCTGGCCACCCATCGGAAGGACGGGAAGCTCATCGACGACCGGGCTACTCAGAGCTATGTAAGTACTAATTTAGATTTCGTTAATTTTTAACACAACTTGAAGAATATACAGATAACCATATAGTTAATAATAATTAAATACTTTAGACGTTTATTAGGCTAATTTAGGTAAGTACTGATTTATAGAGATGCACAATGATTTCTAGGACGAGTTTGTTAGGCTACGTGAGCATGCGAGTGCTAGTGCACCGGCAGAGGGAGGGGTTGGTACATCGCAGCCCTCTCCGCCTCAGTCGGAGGACGAGCTCTGGAAGACCGCTGTTGGTGGTCTTCAGAGGGGTACGTACTACGGTACGGGGTCCTACGACGCATTTGTTGCGACGCAGGCATCCAGGGCTCCCTCTGCCAGTGTGCATTCACAGCCGTCACAGGCTGAGTCGTCCCGAGTCGAGGGTACCATTGCCCGCCAGATTGCTGAGCTGTGCGACGATATGCTGAGGAGGATTTCTGAGCAGCCAGGGTCTCAGGCGCAAGGGGATGCTGCGTCGGTCACCGCACGCTTTGACGAGCTCGAGCGCACCGTGAGGCACGTACAGGGGACGCAGGAGTCCATTCACGACACCGTTACTAGGATAGCGGCTTGCATGGAGAAATACAGCGCCAGACTGCTAGCCCTAGAGGAGACGCGGACGCACCCATCTCCAGCGGTTATACTGCCTCCTTCTCCAGTGGTTACACTGCCTCCTTCTCCAGCGGTTGCATTGTCTCCTCCTTCATCGTCGTCGGTGGTTCTTACACCGGAGCAGTATGCTTACCTTCTTTCCAGGAGCGGTGATGATCCTCCTGATCAGCCGTAGTCGACATATATATATTGTTGTGTGATGGCCCATTGTTGGGTCTTTTATGTGGTTATACATACATTATTCTTATGTGGAGCATTATGTTTGACATTGTTGTTACAATTTTTCATATATCTGTGTTGATTGATGAGATTGTGTTTCAAACGTGTTCGTGATTGTGTGTATCTGTGTTGTTTGATATTGTGTTCGTGATAAACACCGTCGCTGTTTGATACTTTGTGTTCGTGATACACACCGTCGTAGTTTGATACGCATTTGTGTTCGTAATTGTGTATCTGTGTTGTTTGATACTTTGTGTATCTGCTGCAAATGCTGTAGGGGATGCTGCAAATGCTGTATTTTTTTAATTTTTTTTAAAATTAGCGACGTTCAGCGACGTGCCGCGACGAACGTTAACGTCGCTAAGTAAGTATCGAAACGTCGCTAACTGTGATGAACAATGTCGCTGATCGTCACTAAACATCGCTACATACGACGTCGCTAAACGTCGCTATATGTCGATACTATAGCGACGTAAAAACGTCGCAGAACGTCGCCATTTGGCTCTCAAGCCAGGCCAGCATCGATACATGTAAAAGTCGCTCAACGTCGCTAGGTGACGTCGGTACCTGCAGTCGTTTTACGTCGCTGGTAGTCGCTGAATTAGCGACGTGTATACGTCGCTAAGTGTCGTCGCAATAGCGACGTATTGCGACGTTGTGTTGTTTAGCGACTAGGTTAATCGCGACAACGTCCAAACGTCGCTAAATACGTCGCTAATTGTAATTAGCGACTTTTTTTCCTATTTAGCGACGTCCTGAGGCGTTGCTGATTTGACAGATTTTAGTAGTGGTTATTGGGTTTAAAATCCATTAACCTAAACCATAATAAAACAAACTAAAATCCTATCCCTATCACATAACCCGAGCTGACCCCCTGGCCAGCCCGCGCCATGTTAAGCCCCCTGTTCCCCTAGCCTGAGTTCGAGCCCCCCCCTTTCGTTTCTTTTTGTTTTGTTTTTTTATTTTATTTGTTTTATTATATATATATATATGTATAAATGTGTATATATATATATATATATATTTTTTTATATATATATATATATATAAATGTATATATATATATATATATATATATATATATATATATATATATATATATATATATATATATATATATATATATATACTGTATTTGTATATATATATTTTATATTTAGTATTTTTATAAATATAGGTATATTTATTATATATATATTTATTATATATATAAATATCTATATATTTATGTATATATATAAATGTTTTTGTTGTATATGTATATATATTTCAAATTCAATTTTGTGCAAAATATTATTATGTATAAATTCACAAGTTATTTTATTATGTAATTTATGACTTGTATATTTTTTTACCACTTTAAAATATATTATTAAAATACATTAATATTTATATTTGTGTTACTGTATTTTATTAATCATGGCCATTTGAAGTCCAAACCTAGCATGGGTTTTGGACCCAAATGTGTCTAATACATTCAGAGTCTGTACAAGTCATATTGGACTTGATTCATGGCTTTCGGTCCCTTGTCTGGACTTCGGTTCAATTTCGAATACATGGACAAAATAGTAATTAATTAATTAATTATTTTCTAGAAATTGTTACTTGCTGTTTTTGAATTTATATATATATTTTAAGTTCTGTAATAATCTGGGAAAAATTATATTTAAATACTATGTTAATTTAGCTAATTTAATATAATTTTTTCAGCATTTAATAAGTATTTTGGTATTTTATAAAAATAGGAAAATAGAACTCATTTTCAGGATACATATGTTTGCTGATTTTTAATAAATATCTATGAGGGTTTATAAATTCCAGAAAAATTAGTATAAATTTCTATAATTAACAAGGATCATTTTGGTGCTTTAGTTTATGTAAAATTGAGCCTTTTGTCTATCTCAAAAATTGTTGGAACACAGTGTACAGTCTGATTTATTTATTGAATAGTTACGACTTACAATGTTTTGTGTTGATTTGAGTTATAGTCGTATTGGACCTCACCCTACATTAGTATAAAAACCCTAGAAAGTTAGTTTGGATTTTGTGTCACCCCACATGGGTCTCCTATGCTAAAGTCATCATTTGGCTAGGTGTCCAGTCAGAAAGCCGTGTCGCACAACTAGCGTCTTAATGTTTAACTTAGTATGAAAACTAAGTTTATGTATTATTTCTACAATGATGAGTCACCAGAAATCTATAGCATTTCTATCACTACTTTGCTTTGCTAAAGGCAAGTACCTCTACAAATTTTACATACTGCTATAACAATAAATTGTGATCCAAGCATGTTAAATGCTGATCCTTGGGGTAGCAAGTTAAATCTTCACATGCTGTATTATTTTCAGTCCCTACCATGCTTATACTGATCCCAGTATCGTTCACATGTTTTATACAGTTCTCGTATCACTCACATGTTATAAAATGGGTAATGGGAAAACTGTTAGTAAAGTACGTGATCATGTCCCCCTTCTCCGTATGTATTTACCGAGCATTGTTACATTCTATATGTAACTTTGTCGTATGTTCTGGTCCTACGTTTATGTATGGATATAAACCGATGTCGTTATGTGTACGTATGTGCACATCAAAAAATTGATATGTACCACTGTACATCCTATTTACCTATTGACCGATCACGTACATGCTACAGTTTTAAACCTTAAAACAAATATATATTGCCATGATGAAATGTATCTAAAACTGGATAAAAAAAAGATATGTCATTTTATCTCTTTCCATCACATGATCAGTATTATATGTTTGTTAGAATCAGTACTTGCTCCCGTCCTGACAGGATAACGTTGTAGGTATACTTACTGAGGAGGAGTTGCTTTGTGATTCTTATTATGGGGTTGCTATCGAGGATCAAGCTTTAGTTTACGAGGATGTACCTACGGGGAATCTCGTCTAGTTTGTATAGTTGCTCGGGACTTCTGAGAGTAGTCATATTTTAGACTACGTATTTTGTAACTGGACCTGTATCCAGTTTTACATTTTGGACTTGTACTTGGAACTTATTTATATACAAGATGACTTTTGTGTTTGGAATTTTTATGACTCATTATTACATATAGAACTGTTAGCACACTTTGGTCTTATCTTATTTGTCTTTAGAATACTTACTATGCTTTATCTCAAGCGTAGGCTGGACATGACTCGGCCCGGCCCAACAATTTGGGTAGCGGATCGTGACATGTTTTTAGTGGTGGCCCATGCAGGTCCTGACTAAATTGTTTGGTTACGTCATTGTACCAAGCATGCCTGCAATTAGGAACTTAAGGTAACTAGACAACACTAGGAATGACGCTTAGAACACCTAGATGATTACTAGGATTGCAATATAGAAAACACATCACATCATATGCTCGCTATTACAATTGGATTTTCTTGTTTATGATTATTTACTTAAGAGAATCCTCATAAGTTCTTTTATTTATTAGATGGTGCTCACCCGCTCATCTCAGTATGCCACACCTGAAAATGGCACACTTCCCATCCAGTCGGTTGACCAGTTGACCGATGTACCTCCACCTCCACCTACCATACTCTCCCACTCCACCAATCAACCAACCCAGATGCCTCCACCACCTTCCACATCACAGTCCCAGCAGGACCCGATACTCCCACTACCACCTATTACTATACCTGCCCAGGCTTCCGTCACTCTCGACGGGAACCAACTGCTCACTCTGATCTAGGGGTTCCTAACGACGCATCAGGAGCAGACCACCCTACTCCGTCAGAGCATGGCATTCTGAGGAGCGTACCGTGGTCCCACCACCGGTAGAGCCACGGCAGAGAGCGGGAAACGTCAAGGACTTCATGGGTTTGAACCCCAAGGAGTTCATGGGGACCGAAGGCATAGTAGCAGATGACTGGCTAGATTCTTAATGGTGATGGTATTCAACGCTCGGTAGTCAATACACAACCGGACCGGACCATCCTTCTTCGGTACAAAGAGTATTGGCGCTCCCCATAGAGAAGCACTAGATCGAATGAAACCCTTTTTCAACAGGTCATCAATCTTCTCCTTCATCTCTACGGCCTCCTTGGGGTTCACTCTATAGCAAGCCCGGGATACTGGTGATGAACCCGGTACTAAATCGATAGTGAACTCCATATCTCTGTCAGGCGGAAGTCCTGAAGATCCTCTGGGAATACATCCATAAACTCCCTAATGATAGGGTGTGGCGGTGCTAACTCCCCAACTGTCGCACAACAGTTCGGCTCTAGGCTGATCTCCGGCCCTGTCCTCCTGACACTGAACGACGCCGTGCCTGGGGGACTGAACAGAATACTACCCTCATGGCAGTCTATAGCTGCGTGAGCATAGCTAAGCCAATCCATCCCCAATATGATATCATATCCGGGGAGTGGCATCACAAAGAATCGTCCCATACACTCTCTCCCAGCTATAGTAATAGAGCATCTATAGATAGCCCTAATGGGCACTGGTCCGCCTCCCGTCATTACTCTACTCATCTCCTCGGTAGGTGTAGCTACTAAGTGGTGTTTATGCATAAACTCTAATGACAGGTAGCTATGTGATGCACCGGAATCAAACAAGCATAGAGCTAGAAAAGTATGCAAATAAACATGACCTGTGATGACGTCAGCCAAATAATCTGGCTCCGAAACCTGCTCCGGCTTCGTCTCAAGAGCCAAATTATAAGCCTTCCCCTGGGGTCCCTTCTGCTGCTGCAGATGTTGCCCAAACCTCTGCTGCTGAGTCGGAAGCGGCGGTCCTCTAGATGGTGGTCCGGCACCTGGTACCCTTACTACTGGGCAGTCCCGAAGCTGATGGGTGATAGACCCACAAGCTAAACACTGCCCCAACTTCTTCCTACAGATAGAAGCGTCATGGCCTGGCCTTCTACAGAATGAACACACACCTCCTTTATGCTGCCGGGGTCCCGGGGCTCTAACTGGCGGGGTTGGGTGATGTGGTACGAGAGGACGGTAAGTCTGCTGGTGCGGCGTCGGTGCTCTCGGCTGGAAAGCCTGACGCTTGGAAGGTCCCTCGTGGTGTACAGGAGCCGGCCTCTTGCAAGACCGAAGACGCTCCCCTATGCTCCGGGCCAACTCTAGGCTCCGGTAGTAGTCAGTCGTACCGTTCGCTACTATAAGAATGTCGATGTCTGGAACTAGACAATGGCAAAACCTACGCGTCATCTCCTCTGGGTCTGCAACCAGACTAGGAGCGAAACGGCTCAAACGACTAAACTCTGTTGCATATTCGTCAACAGAACGGTTCCCTTGCTGGATGTTCTGGAATCGTAGTCCCATGGCTACCCTAGCGGTGGTCGAAAAGAATTTCTTCTTGAACTGGGTCTTGAACTGATCCCAAGTGGCCTTCCCTCTCGCGAATAGCGGCTCATTCCTGAACCAAACTCCCGCCAAGTCTATCAGCAGAAATTCCGCTGCCTCGACCTGGAGGTCACCCGCCAACCTAGATCCAAGAAGCTTTCTTTCTACCGAGTCTAGCCAGTCATCTGCTACTATGATGCCCTCGGTCCACATGAACTCCTTGGGGTTCAAACCCATGAAGTCTTTGATGTTCCCCGCTCTCTGCCGTGGCTCTACCGATGGTGGGACCACGGTACGCTCCTCAGAACGCTCCATGCTCTGGCGGAGTAAGGTGGTCTGCTCCTGATGGGTCGTTAGGAACCCCTGGATCAGAGTGAGCAGTTGGTTTCTGTCGAGTGTGACGGAAGCCTGGGCAGGTATAGTAATAGGTGGTGGCGGAAGTATCGGGTCCTGCTGGAACTGTGATGTGGAAGGTGGTGGAGGCATCTGGGTTGGAGGATTTGTGGAGTGGGAGAGTATGGTAGGTGGAGGTGGAGGTGCATCGGTCAACTGGTCAACCGACTGGGTAGGAAGTGTGCCATTCTCAGGTGTGGCATACTGGGATGAGCGGGTGAGCACCATCTAATAAATAAAAGAACTTATAAGGACTCTTTTAAGTAAACAATCATAAACAAGAAAGTCTAATTTGTAATAGCGAACATATGATGTGATGCATTTCTTATGTTGCAATCCTAGTAATCCTCTAGGTGTTCTAAGCGTTATTCCTAGTGTTGTCTAGTTACCTTAAGTTCCTAATTGCAGGCATGCTTGGTACAATGACGTAACCAAGCAATTTAGTCTTGACCTGCATGGGCTACCACTAAAAACATGTCACGATCCGCTACCCAAATTGTTGGGCCGGGCCGAGTCATGTCCAGCCTACGCTTGAGATAAAACGTAGTAAGCTGTTCTAAAGACAAACAAGATAAGACCAAAGTGTGCTAACAGTTCTATATGTAATAATGAGTCAGAAATATTCCAAACACAGAAGTCATTTTGTATATAAATATGTTCCAAGTACAAGTCCAAAATATAAAACTGGATACAGATCCAGTTATAAAATACGTAGTCTAAAACATGACTACTCTCAAAGTCCCGAGCAACTACACAAACTAAACGAGTTTTCCTGCAGGTACATCCTCGTAAAGTAAAGCCTGATCTTCGTCAGCAACTCCATAATAGGAATCGCATAGCAACTCCTCCTCGGTAAGTATACCTACAACGTTATCCTGTCAGGACGGAAGCAAGTACCGATTCTAACAAACTAAATATACGAAACATGAAATGAACAGAAGTGTAAGAATTATGGCATATCATAATCTATTATGGCATCATATGTTTGTTTTAAAGTTTTAAAACTGTAGCATGTATGTGATCGGTCAATAGGTAAATATGATGTACAGTGGCACATATCAATTTTCTGATGTGTACATACGTACACATAACGGCATCGGTGTATGTCCATACACCAACGCGGGACCAGAACATACGACAAAGTTACATATAGAATGTAATAATGCTCGATAAATACATACGGAGAAGGGGGGCATGATCACGTACTCTACTATCAGTTTCCTCTTAACCCGTTTATAACATGTGAGTGATACGAGAACAGTATATAGCATGGTGGATACTGAGAGCAGTATGAAGCATATGAAACATGGTGATATACGACTTACAGTTTAGATATTAACATGATTTATACACAATTCATTATATGCTGTAAATAAAGTTTGTAGAGGTACTTGACTTTAGCAAAGCAAGGTAGTGAAAGAAATGCTATAGATGTCTGGTGACTCGTCACTGTAGAAATAATACATAAACTTAATTTTTATACTAAGTTAAACACTAAGACACTAGTTGTGTGACACGACTTTCTGACTGGACACCTAGCCAAATGATGACTTTAGCATAGGAGACCAATAAGGGGTGACACAATACCTAAACTAACTTTCTAGGACCTTTACACTATGGTAGGGTGAGGTTCAACACTACAATATCCCAAAATCACACAATACATCGTAAGTCGTAATTAATCAATAATTAAATCAAACTGTACACTGTGTTCCAATAATTTTTAAGATAGACAAAAAGCTCAATTATACATAAAATAAAGTCCCAAAATGATCCTTGTTAATTATAGAAATTTTACTAATTTTTCTGGAATTTATAAACCCTCATAGATATTTATTAAAAATCAGCAAACATATGTATCCTGAAAATGAGTTCTGTTTTCCTATTTTTATAAAATGCCAAAAGTACTAATTAAATGCTGGAAAAATTATATTAAATTAGCTAAATTAACATAGCATTTAAACACAATTTTTCTCATATTTTTACAGCACTTAAAATATATATATATATATATAAATTTAAAAACAGCAAGTAACAATTTCTGAAAAATAAATAATTAATTGTTTAATATTTTATCCACGTATTCGAAATTGAACCGAAGTCCAGATACGGGACCCAAAGTCATAAATTAAGTCCAATATGATTTGTACAGACTTTGAATGTATTAGACATATTTGGGCCAAAAAATTCATGCTAGGTTTGGACACCAAATTGCCATGATTAATAAAATACAGTAATTCAAATATATATAAAAGTATTTTAATAATAATATATTTTAAAGAGGTAAAATATACAAGTCATTAAATTATATAATAAAATAACTTGTGAATTTACACATAATGACATTTTGCACAAAATTGAATTTGAAATATATATACATATACAACAAATACATATATATATATATATATATATATATATATATATATATATATATATATATATATATATATATATATATATTATATTTAGTATATATATAAAAAAATATATATATATACTAAATATAATATATATATATATATATATATATATATATATATATATATATATATATATATATATATATATATATATATAACAGTATATATAATAATATATATATATAAATACATATATATATATATACATATACATATACATATACATATACATATACATATACATATACATATAAATACATATATACATATATATATATATAATAAAACAAATAAAATAAAAACAAAACAAAAAGAAACAAAAGGGGGGCTCGAACTCGGCTCGCTGGGACAGGGGGTGGGTTTGAGCGCCACTCGGCTGACCAGGTGGCCAGCTCGAGCTTGCTGGTCGGGTTAGGGTTTAGGTTAGTTTTATAATGAATTAAGATAATGGGTTTTAAACCCAATAGCAGATTATTAAACCTGTTAACCCATAGTCCTGTGTCTTCGTGTCCTGACAGTTAGGGACACGAAGACACATGAGTCATGTGTCCAAAGTGTGCACGACACGAGTTTCTCGTGTCCACGTGCACCACTGCGTTCCTTGTCACGAGGCGAGTCCACACACGCGTATATGAGACACGACTCGACACACAGAAGAAAAGACACGTACGTGTACGTCGAGCGGTAGCTTTTAGGGGTGCTGCACGGCGGAGGAGACGTCGGGGTCGACGGCGAAGGGTGGCGCTGGGTTCGTCTCGTCGAGGCGCGTCGATTGGTGGTGGTTGGAGGTAGTGGCGTGGCCTGTAGGGGTGGCGCTCCTAGATCTAGGGTTCCGGCGAGTTCGTCAGGGAAGAAATAGGGTAGGGCGGTGGCTAGGGTGGTCGGGGTGGTGTCTAGGGTTAGGGTTTAAGTCGGGGGGCTTTTATAGGGTCGAATGGCGGTGGAATTAGGGTTAGGGTTACGGGAAATTAGGGTTTTAGGTCGGTCGCCGGTCGTCGGTGAGGTCGGGGGAGGGGGGGGGGGGTGACGGGTGTTTTACGGTTAGGTCCCCCAAGTTTACGGTTTTACAAACTAACCCTACCGCCTTAGCAAATGCAAAATCTAATTTGCAAAACCTATCCCGCAGTGTTCTGTGCAAATTCTAATTTGCACAGACAATGCAAAAATTGCAAACCGACTTAAAAACAATCTAATAAATTACAAACTGATATAAAAACAACTTAAATAATTGCAAAATAATATTTTTTAGCTTTAAAAATTATTTTAAAAATAATTTAAAATTAATTTAAAAATTCTAAAAAATTTCTAATAATTATAATAAATTATTTTAAGGATATAAATGCTATTTAAAATTATAAAAATAATATTTTAAAATCTAGGGGCTTACAATATCCCTTCTGAGTCGTCGTGTACCCGACAAAGACACATTTAACCGCTCTAGGATCAAGTTTACCAACTCCCGGCCTATTATCTTGGACAAAACACACACACCCCTAAATACTTTCGATGGAACTGTGTAAGTGGTTACACTAGTAAGCATTTCCAACGGTGTCTTCCAGTCCAATACCTGAGATGGCATTCTGTTGATGAGATAAGAGGCCGTCAAGACAGCTTGTCCCCATAAGTGTTTTGGGACATTCATAGCCAGCATCATCGTCCGTGCGACCTCCAGCAAGTGTCTGTTCTTTCGTTCGGCCATACCATTTTGTGCCGGTGTATAGACACATGAAGTTTGGTGTAGTATTCCATGAGTGGATAAATACTCAGCAACCTTCTTATTAGTATACTCCGTCCCATTGTCAGACCGTAAGCACTTAATTTTAGTGCCATATTGTGTTTCTACCCGGCGATAAAAATCTCGAAATGCCTCAAAGATGTCACTTTTATTATTCATAAGGTAGACCCAAGTCACGCGAGTATAACAATCAATAAAAGTGACGAACCATCGAAAACCATTAATACCGGTTGTAGGACAAGGGCCCCATACGTCCGAATGTATCATGTCAAATGCAGCTGAACTTCTATTCCCGGAGCTCACATACGAGCTTCTGGTATGTTTTTCCAACTCACAAGCATTACAAAATAACTTATCTTTATTAGCCATTTGATATAAGGACGGATATATTCGACTAATAACTTTAAAGGAAGAATGCTCGACACGCTGGTGATGGAGGAACAATTCGTCTTCTACACTGCTACGTGAAGCGTCCGGTTGTGCGTCTGCTACTAGAGATGCCAATGCTTTGTCCAGTCCGGTCCTGTCCAAGTACCATAGCCCCTTATGCCATGTGCCAGTCCCTAGTCACCGTCTTGTCCCATTCTCCTGGAAAGTTACCTTAGGAATGTCAAAGGAAACAATACAGTTTAGATCAAGGATAATGGCACTAATAGATATAAGATTGACAGGAAAAGAAGGAGCATGTAAGACATTGTTGAGAGTAAGGGAAGGGGTGCATGCGACAGTGCCTTTATCCATTACAGGTCTGGAGGTACCATCAGCAGTCTGAATACTCTCCGGCAACGGTAGGTGAGTATAGTCCTGAAACTCACCACGGGACCCCGTGACATGACAAGATGCCCCAGAGTCCATAATCCAATCTGGCTGATGGACAGATGCAAGAGCACGTGCAGGTATACCTGTGCTGGGTTGGGCAAAGCAAGTGACGTGATCCCCCGAGGTAGATGACGCCCCAGGAGTGACATGACTGTCGGCCGAACCCAGCTTTGTGCCTCGCAACTTTGCAAGGAACTCCCGCTCAAGCGGGGTTATTTCTTCCAGTTAATTTTCTTCCCATTCCTCCGCCAGATGTGCTTTGTGTCCTCCAAAATAATCTTCCCTTCTACCAGCATATCCTCCTCTACCACCACGACGTCCTCCACGTCCCCGTCCGCGATCACTAGACTGACTTCGCAGGGATTTTGGACAAAATCTGATGTAATGTCCGGAGTCACCACAGTTGTGGCACACACCACTCACAGATGGAGGCTGAGTGAAGACAGCAAGGGCAGACTTTTCAACCGCGACTTGGTCCCCCTGGAAGGAGCCCTTATTGGGCATCAAGTTTAATCGAGCTTCTTCCTGTGTCATGACCGCTATAGCTTCCTCCAAGGCTGGAAGCGTGGGTTGGGACAGGAGAATATTTCTTCTCTGCTCAAACACATGGTTGAGACCCTTCAGGAACTTTATCATTCGTTGTCGCGAAATATAAGCCAGAAACGTCTGAAAATACTTCGCAAATGCCGGTTCGACTTGTGCATCTTCTATCCCAAGAGGATCATAGTGATCCTGATCAGACCAGTACTTCTTCAACAGGGCCGCGTACTCAGAGATGGTACGGTCATCTTAGGCCACCCTATCAAGTTCATCCTGAAGTTGGAAGACCCGCATTGGGTTGCCCGAGCCTGAGTACATATCCTTCAAAGTCTGCCATATATCAGCGGCAGCCTCCATCGCCTCGACATTGTCCGATACCTGGTCGGTCAAGGAGGCTGTCAACCACCCAGCTACGACGTTGTTGACAATCTCCCAGATAGAAAACTCCTTTGAGGAGGGATCGGATGGCATATTCATTTGGCCATTGACATAGCCAACCAAGTCACGTCCCTTCAGCGTCCGCATTGCCTGCCTCGACCATTTCAAGTAGTTGGACGTTCCTTCCAACTTTGTCTCCAGCTTTTTCAACTTTTCCATTTTGTAGGGTGACGAATCCACATCAGTATGGATCACCCGTGGGGTTGTCTCGGTTAATCTCTTTGATAAGATCTCATCAACCAGGGCCTTCATCTCTTCTGCCGTCAGTTTACCACTGATAGAATCCATGGCGTCTTCAACTATGAGTAGGGAGGTCTTGTTGTATCCCTAGCCATTTTCCTCGTCGTCGTCTGCTAACTGTTGGGTGTCCTGATCTCGGGTGTCTATGTCATCAACTATAGAGACCGGGGGGGAACAACAAGTGGCCTCCTCACAGAAATTCTTCAGGCATACGAGCAATTAGAACCGCATCATGATGACGAGGGTAGATAGTGCAAGCATAACCAATTGGACCGTGACTTCGTGCATGATCGATATTTCCAGAACTCCGAGTAGGAGCTGTGCGAAAATAACGAACTTTTGCAAGCACTTCCAAAGAAGGTGCAAAAAACAAAAAACCGGGATGCTGCACAGCGGTTCCGGGGGGGACAGGTCCGGGGGTGCTGCACAGCAGGTCCAGGGGGCAGGTCCGGGGCGCTGCACAGCAGGTCCGAGGGGGGGGGGGCAGGTGGGGGGGGGGGGGGGGGTTGGAATAGTAGATCGGGGGGTGGGGGGGCTGGCGTCAGGGAGGGAGGGGTGGTCCGGGGCGCTGCACCGCAGGTCCGGGGGGGGGGGGGGGGGAGGAGCTGGAATAGTGGATCGGTGGTGGAGGGGGGGTTGGCGTCAGGGAGGGAGGTCAGGTCCGGGGCGCTGCACCGCAGGTCCGGGGGGGGGGGGGGGGGGAGGAGCTGGAATAATAGATGGGGGGGTTTGGGGGGGCTGGCGTCAGGGAGGGAGGTCAGGTCCGGGGCGCTGCACCGTAGGTCCCGGGGGGGGGGGGGAGCTGGAATAATAGATGGGGGGATTTGGGGGGGCTGGCGTCAGGGAGGGAGGAATTGTTTTTTTTTTTTGGGAACCTGGCTCTGATACCAAGTTGAAATGAGTGAAATTTCTCAGATGATTTTATTGATGGGCTCCTGCCACTACTTATAGAGAGTACACTTCCTCTTCACTATACAACTTCCGATGTGGGACTAAAGTCCCTTATTAGTTCTCAACAGTTTGGTTGCTCACTTAGTCACTTGTCTGGCACCAAATCACCAAAACCATCAATTCTAGTATCCAAGCCACCAGAGAGAGAGAGAGAGAGAGAGAGAGAGAGAGAGAGAGAGAGGTGAGCAAATGGACTTTTACTCCACACCAGTACACCACGAAAATCAACGAGATAAAGTATGGGAGAATCATGAGAGTTTTGTCAAAATAATTTATCTTTTAACCTTCTACAATAAACGGTATAGTTTTTGGTATAGCCTTTAGGCAAGTAAGAATAAATCGGGGGAGTAGGGTCAAAAAAGAATTTTAGTGACGACAATACTGAAAAATAACTGTAACTAATTCTGTCATGGTCATCCCTGCCGCTGGATGACAGTGGTGGGAGATGTAGGTAAAACTGATAGTCATGGATATGTAAATACGTTAGTACTGGAGTCTGATATTGCTTGTGGCTTAGATATAAATGTTTCAGATTCGACTTCAATGTTGAAAAGCGTTAACTGGTGGTGTAGCAATGGATGAAAAATGCGTTCTTGGTAGAGAAAATTTATACTTAGAAAAGCGGAAGTCAAGATATCGGTGTTTCATAGGATGAGATCAAGCATGGGCCACATCGCGGGAGTAGATACCTAAGCAATCATTCAGTATAAAAAGAACGATAACGAGATGTGCTATCCTGAGTTTCAGAACAATTGAACCTGTACAAGGCCCCTTAGACCATATATATAGGGATCCCTACAGCTGTTTCAACTCTGAAACAAGGGACCTAATAACTTACAAGGGTATGTTTTGATACTTCTAGTCTCAGGTTTCTTCCAGAGTGAGGAACAAGTAGTTCTGCAGGAGTAACCATAATAACTGATGCTATAACTTCGAGGACACCAAAACTGCAACAACGTTCTGCGTCCAGACTCTGGAGAACCTAGCACCATCAGGTCTCCTACATCTACCAAGCCTAAGTGATGTAAACATGAACATTCTGCTACTCATAGTTTCGGAAAACATTTACCAAATCTTAGCAAGTCTTAATATTGAATTTCATGGGAACCAAGACTGGTACTTAATTCTTACAACGCTAGAAGCTATGTATGTCAACCACCATCAAGAAACTGGTTCATCTTGACCTCCAATTCAGTTTGGAATAATAGATGTAGGTCTTTGAATTTCCTTAAAAAATTTTAAAATTTGAGTTTGCCCAGTTCAATTATGAATTTGTGGTACATATTTGAAGCTACACTTGTGTATATGGTATGTAAGAGGGGTTTATTTTTGTCATCACTGTATGGATATGTTCTATGGAATAACAGTAGAGTTGAATAGGAATTTCTGCAAATTTGTCTAGATTCCATTATTACTGATTTTTTTCAGTACACGACAGAAGCCAAAAATTCAATCTCTTAATAGGGTTTGACCATTGATATTTCTGATCCATACACCATATCAACAAAAATGCATACAAACTTTCGGGCTGACGCTTAGTATCTGCAATGGCTCTGAGAAAATATCAAAAGGGATGAAATTTATGTCAAGTTAGTAACCATTCACTAATTCCGTCCTTGAAAGGTTCTATACATCCTCCGTTGAACTGAAGCTGACATACCGATGCAAGTTCTACCATCAAAATTAGATAAATTCATATCTGAAAAGAAAGGCAGATAATAGCTTCTTGTACATAGGAAATATATGGAAAATGCAGAGAAAAGGATGCTCAAGGAATTGTGTTAGAAATAAAAAGTCATGAATTTGGATGTATCTATTTCTGGGAAGGTTTTATGTGAGTATTAGTTTTTCTAAGGAATTGTGAAGTGTCGGTATTGGGAAAAATCACATACAAAAATGATAGTAAAAAAGAGATCTCTCTGCGTGTTATTTAAGGTTTGATGGGTATGGCACCTTGACATGTTCCACCTTTACTTCACAACTATCGTACATAAGTTCCCACTATATATATATATATATATATATATATATATATATATATATACTCATGCACTAGAGTTGGCGAACTGGTCGCTCAATTTACACGCAGCGATGCGACCAATCAAACTTGGTTCACGTTTAGCAAACCTACATTATCAAATCCAATATAACAAAATAAAAAGCAGGATTAGAGACATTGTAAAAATGTTGCTAATCCCACCAGGAATGCCGTTAAAGCTAACCCACCCTAGGTCATTTTATAATATATTGGAACTATCTTGGGTAAACTCACTTCCTATAGGTCTTGTCAACCTATCAAATATTCTAAGCTCTGATACTAATTTGACACAAGACAGACCTAGAAACCTTTTGTAGGTTGACTCGGTTACGAATTAATATGAAATTTCGATGTGGAAGCTCAATTTGTTGAAGCAATAGTTCACAAATGCCTAACAGATCACAAAACATTAAACAACTAAACTTTAAAATATGTACACCATGTTCCTTAAGTTTTATCTGGTATCTGCTACAATTTGTGATATCAATCTTTGCTTTCAGGTCTCTAGCGGTATCACAGTAAATTTCATAAAAATATGTACCATGTTCCTCAAGTTTATCAACAATCTGTCAGCCTATATCATCCCCTATAATGTTGAATAACTAAGACACTGTACATTTGAATTCGACGACGCATCATCAATTGAGTGTGGATCTAAGAGCAATACATGAATTTATAAAGGAATCTCTAATGCTATATATATATTTTTTTTTGAAGTGTCATTTTCTCCGGGCCGACAAGCAACGCGGATTCGAACCGTGTTCATCCTCATGGGACCTCCGATGTACCCAACAGACTACACCCCCACGGACAATCTCTAATGTTAGTTAATACCAATCAAATAAGAGCAGACAACAACTTCACACACACCACAAAATTAGCTTCCAACATATTGTTATACTGAAATTCCAATCAACAATGACAGTTCCAAACAGTCATTAAACACGCAATTAATCATAGACATTTGGTAGTACCAGGAAATCAAGTTACTGTAGAAGTTGATTTCAATTGGCTAATCATAGGTATAGTTACTTGAGGAAGTTGAAAAGATACAAAGTGTAAGTGTTCATAGCTTCAAAGAATTCACAAAGATACATTAAGATGTTTATAACAAGCAGGAAACTGTATTTATTTAACGACTAAGATTTTGAAAAGCTTCAGCTCAACATATCAAAAATTGGTTTCCGCAGAAGTAACTGCAGTTTTTCCTTTAAAAAAAAACACTTCTCCCAAAGAATGGCTTAAACTTGGATGGTATCTTAGTTGGGTGCTACGAAAATTTTACCAACATAGGTAAATGTACATCTCCTTGAGATCTCATTATTTCTTCTCATGATTTGGCGAAAGATTCATCAATATCCAAGAAATTCATCAGTTGATAACATCAACAATCAGTTTGCGGGACTTCAAGACTGACCATTTCATTCGTCGATAATAAGCAGCTTGGAGAAGCGCAAGGGACAAAACAAAGATCCACTTGAACCCCATCTGCATTAGGGAGAGAGGTCATAACTAGACAACATTGATTGGGAGGAGCAAATGATTAATGAAAACTTGGAAGACACTTACCAGTTTCCTCTCTTCCATCTCAGGTTCTGCTGCCCATGATAGAAATGAAACAACATCCTTTCCCATCTGATGATGTAAAAAAAAAAAAAAAGTATTAAATGCAAACTCTTTTAAACAGGGTGAAATACTTAGATATGAAATGCTAAGAGGTGTAGTGGGAAGTTGGATGATACCTGTGCTTCAGTGGCAGGAGTGCCATCTTCATACTCAAGAGCACCATCAATGAGCATTTTGGGCATTGCAATTGCTCCACCAGGGAAGTAAGGATTGTAGTGCAGGCCATCTCGAATCTAAATTTTCAGTTACATCCCTCAGCATGATGAAGCAAATGAGAGGCGCGACACAGCATTATGAATGCAGAAAGAAATCCCTCTTTATTTCACAGCAGGTAAACACTATTACTTCCACATGCGCAAAACCAACTTAAACTATGCATAAAGGGAGCTAACATATTGGGTTTAAAGGCAAGTTATAGATAAGTTGACATGTAATTTACAGCCAAAGACGTGAAAGTAAATGCCACATCTTGAGAGAGGAAAGGCCCTGGTTATGGGAAAACAGACAACAAAATATAAACATCCTTGCTCAAGTGCAAGACAGACAACTATAATAATATCAAGTGTATTGAATTAAACATTTGAGTTCCAGCACAAAGAATAACTAAACCATATCACATGATTGAGAGCGTAAACACTGGAAAGCATTTCCTATACAAACTGAAATAGTTGGCAAGTTCACTACAATTCAGTTGAAAGTCCCTTGAACTGAAGTGTCGATTTTAGGTACCACATTGTGGCAACTTCAGGATTTATTAATGTAGAAGTATAGCTAGATTCAATTTTATGTTGATTTAGTATTATGTTGTTTTGTTGCTGTTAATCCCATACTGGACCTGCGCTAGAAGGGGTGAGTGACCCTAGCCTATATATATGTAACCCTCCATCTAAAATAATTAATTCCATTAAGTTGAGCCAACTTCTCAACATGGTATCAGAGCTTCGGCTTGGCTGGGCTCGGCTTGAAAACTAAATCTTCAAAGTTCAAATTAAAACTTTGGTTATCTAGAATATTGGAAAACAGATGGAGGGTTAGTGGACTGTAAGGCCAACAAGCTTAACAAAGAAGCAGGGGAACAGAAGTTGAAGGTATACCAAGAGAAATCATTGTTACCAACTATAAAAGATAATCATATACCGCAACTATGATCCATCTTGTCTTTGAATTTGTCCACACTCTACATCTTAAGGATCCGTTTGGATTTTTTTTTTTTTAATTTGGTTTTGAAAACAGTTTTCTGAAAGTAAGTTGTAAAGTGTTTTCTGAGTATAAAAATTCTGACTGTGTTTGGTTACTTTCATCTGGAAAATAATTTTAAGAAACAAAAGTTAAAAATTTTGTTTCGTAATTTGTTTTTAAGAAAATAATTATGTGTCTACATCTTTTGTGTCCAGATCTGACTCCATCCACCACCGTGTCCATCGAGATTCAACGGTGATCTTGTCTCGAAAGTGACGATCCATCACCATCATCGGAGAGGATCGAGAAAGTTGGATCTGATGGTGGCGAACCACGAGAAGGTGACGTCGGGATCACATCTGAACTTCGGTCGGCTTTGCGATCTACATCGACCAATCGACCATGAGATTTTCATCGGTCAGAGAGACTCCTCGGGTTGGAAAAGAACCGTCGATGACTGGAGTCTTCAGGCGGAGGGCGCCTCGAACTCGCCGTAGATGACGAAGACGACCCTCCGCGGAGTCGAGCTTCACCAAGGGATTCGAGCTTCAGAGTCCAGCTCGTTGCTCGTTGCGCAACGCCGGCACTAGTTGTCCCTCATGTCAAGAACCTCGAGCCGGTATAGGCAGGCAAGGTCGGGCATCTTCTCGGAGATCCTGGTCCCCGACAGAGAGGTCCGGGAGCGGGCCCTCCAGGCTGTTCCTCTACCTATGGGCCGGTTGAAACCCAGCCAGAGGAGGCCTTCCATCAACGCCATGGTCGACCCAGGTGGAGTAAAAATTTTGGGAAAACAGGAAAGAGAAACGATGAGAGAACACAGAGAGAGGGGGTGGGGTGGTGGGGCCCGCAAACTTTGGAAAAACAAGTTTCTCCTCTTTTCAGAAAAGTGAGTTTAAAAGTTGATCTCCCAAAAAAATTCAAAGTGGCTTTTGGAGTTGGGGCTGCCAAATGTTATTTTTGACAGCTTTTGAGTTTAAATTCAAAAGTGTGAGCCAAAATGGATAACCAAACACACCCTAAGCCTTCCCCAATGAGAGAAATAAATCACCAGACTATACTATTACTATTCATGTGAACTGTAGCCACTGCTCGCACATGGATTTACCGTAGCATGCTACAGATATCCTCCACCTCTCTTTTTCCTATTCTTAGTCACAGCTCAAAATATCCTAAAGGGGCAATGAAAGCAGAGGAATTTGGAATGGACTAGAGATTCCCATTGTTTAGAGTGAGAGGCTGCATATGCTAAGACAAAATTTGTGTGCCAGTCACTGGAGAGGGCTTAGAGTACACGTTGGAGTTACCACCTTACCCTTCAAAAAGAACACACACCAAATACAAAACTGTTTCTTTCTCTGCATATTTGGAAGAAATACTTAATTACTGTGGGCAGTTATAATACTTTGTTGAACTCGAGTTGTGTGTGGACAAGAGGGTGATTATGTGAGCATGTATATGCAAATCAAAGACAAAAAATTACCGAAACACCTGCAGGAGGATCACGATAGCCGGTGAGAAGAGCAAAAACATAGTTCTGACCATTGTGTCGTGCCTGGAATATATTGCATAAGGTAAGCCCAAAACCAGATATTAACACTCAGGGAATATGATATCACATATAATAGTATTACCTTGGTGATCAAGCTAAGGTCCGGAGGATATGCCCCTCCATTGGCAAACCTTGCAGCTTGTTCGTTTGCATATGGCTGCGGAAATCGATCACTAAGTTTGCCGGGACGAGTGAACATTTCACCTTCATCATTAGGCCCATCAACCACCTCAATCTCAGCAGCCATGGCCTTGGTCTCATCTTCTGTGTATGCCACGCCAACAAGATCTCGATATGAAATGAGGGACATAGAATGACAAGAAGCACAAACTTGTTGGTAAACTTGGTGACCTCGGCGAATTCTGCTCAAATTAAATAATAGAAAATACCATGAATTTTATTCAGAACAAAAATCTATGAGAAAATTAAATACCTCTTCAATGTGCAAATATGGACACAAGAACGGGCACGTAAAAGAGAAGATTTCTATAAATCAGTTGCCATATCTATTCTACTATATAATAGGAAAACTTGGTGGTGAAACTTTTCAATTCCTAAAATACCCTTGAGTATTTTATAAACATGATATTGTTATATCAACTTGCATGTCATTTATGTTTAACAGTCAAAGCAATAAAGTTTACATGCTATGAAGTTTCTTTTTTCCATACAACTCTTCATGTTCCAATGGTAATAAATTTTTCTATCCTTACCATTTTTCAAAGGTTATTATTCTCAATAGAAAATTAAAAATAAAATAAAATTCGTACCTCGAATCTCTTGGCATTGTAAGGGGGCGTTTGGTACGAGGTATTTTTTTTTATTCCCGGAAAAATTTAAGATGGGAATCTATTACCACGTTTGTTTGGCTTATAAAAAATTTATTCCCGGGAATTATAAATACCCGGGTAAATAGTTTACCCACAAAACATGGGAATTCTATCCCTTGAGAATAGGTGGGTATTTTTTTTTTGCTCGGGCAAAAAAAAATTGTCTAAATTTTTTTCTTCTTTTTTGATCAATTTTGATTAGTTTTGAACATTTTTTTTCTTTTTTTTTTTGTCGTTTTTATCGCTTTTTTGTCGTTTTAAGCAATTTTTTGTCGTTTTTACCCATTTTTTTGTCTTTGTCACTTTTTGATTATTTTTTGTCGTTTTTACCCAATTTTTGTCCTTTTTGTCGCTTTTTTGTCAATATTTGTTTTTTAAGCAATTTTTTGTCGTTTTTGTAGCTTTTTTGTTGTTTTTACCGATTTTTAGTCGTTTTTAGTCGTTTTTGTCGCTTTTTGGTCATTTTTTCCTGATTTTATGTCGTTTTTTTTATCATTTTTGTCGCTTTTACCGATTTTTTGTCGTTTTGTCGATTTTTGGTTATTTTTTGTCGTTTTCACCGATTTTTTGTCCTTTTTTGTCGTTTTTATCGATTATTTTATGTTTTTGTCGCTTTTTGGTTATTTTTTGTCGTTTTAACCGATTTTGTTGTTGTTTTTAACCATTTTTTGTCGTTTTTAACCAATTTTTTGTCATTTTTTGTCTTTAACCGATTTTTTTTGTTCTTTTTTGTCGTTTTTGCCGTATTTTGGTTTTTTTTGTCGTTTTTACCGATTTTATGTCGTTTTTGTCGTGTTTTGGTTATTTTTGTCGTTTTTTACCCTTTTTTGTTATTTTTTGTCGTTTATACATTTTTTGTCGCTTTTTGGTCATTTTTGTCGTTTTAACCGATTTTTTGTCGTTTTTAATCGTTTTTGTCGTTTTTTGTTATTTTGTCGTTTTTTTCCCGATTTTTTGTGTTTTTACCCTTTTTTTTGTTTTTACCCTTTTTTTGTCGTTTTTACCGGTTTTTTTATATTTGTTCATTTTTTTTTCGTTATTATTATTTTTTTCCTGGGAATATTTATATTGTCACCAAACATGGAAATGTAATTTTCCATGAAATTTAATTCCTTGGAATTTGATTCCGGGAATATAGAATTCCCGGCTTATAGTATTCCGCATACCAAACGCCCCCTAAAAAGGAAGCACAAACACATGAATAGTCACCTGAAAAAGACAGAAAGACAACAACTGACCTTATGATATTCTAATTAAAATACGTGCAAAGCACGTACATGTAGACTAGTGTATCATAAACAGTCGATAATGTTGTTCAATGTTTTATCAAATACAGCAGCTAGACTCGATATTATGCGTAACAACTGCTACATGAAACCTATAGCATATAACATATTCTCACATATACACTATGTGAACAGTAGCATAGATATGTGTCAACAATATGTCAGGTAAAATACAGTAGCACACTCACGAGGCATGATCATAGGAACTAAGAATTCCTTTGTGAGGCCAAGGATAACTTGGACATGCTAATCCATGCTCAGCTTCATCAGCAGATGCTATAGTAGCAAAGCACAAAACACCAGAAACACCTGCTCCAAATAGTGCCAACATCCTTAGAGACTTCATGCCAACAGAATCAACGTCCTCCGCAGTTTGCTTAAACACAGCAGGTGATAACAAATGAGGACCCTGTATATAAATGTTAGGTTGTGTTAGTGCATATTGAATTTATATTGTATTGTAAGAGAAAAGTTACTTAGCAGAGCCCCCACTAAACCCACTTTCATCAAATGATCGCATTACTCTCTCTCTTTAGAAAAATTACCAAGCACCAAAGAATTTCCATGGACAAGGTAAAAGAGGCACTGCCTCTGAAGCTTGAGGATGTTCCCACAGGTTGGTTTTTATAAATTGAATTTTGTTTATTTGTTCGAATAGCTATAGAAACAGAAGCAAATACTGGAAGTACTAAGCATGAGCTGCAGGACAGAAAATTTTAGTTCATGTCTTTTGGCTACTTTTAACTTCGAGAATAATGGCAGATGAATGGAGAAAAAGCATTTTGATACCTATTTACAGAACCAGATATAAAAAGTTGTACTACTTATCAGGGAATCAACCTTACAAGTCATACAATTCAACTCTGGGAGAGAGTTATTGAGCAAAAATAAGAAGAAGAAGAAAACAATAATTTCTGAATCATTTAGTTTCTTGTCTCAGGAAGACTAGTATGAAACTATCTAGTTATTAAGAAGACCAGTCAAATTTCAGAAAGAACAAGAAAGATCTGCATATGGTCTCACTATAACTTAAATATTTATGATAGGGTCCCTAGAGAAATTATGAGGTGGCTTTTGAAGAAAAAGATACAAATTTTCAGTAGGTGTAGTGATATTATTAAGAATATGTATGACACAGTTGCAACAACTTTTTGAAATGACTGGAGGAGACTTATCTCCATTTTCCATTAACATAGGCCCAGTAGGTTATTCCGTTTTCATTCCATTATCATAGGCTTATTCAAGGACCAACATTAAATCCTTATCTTTTAGCAATTATGGATAAACTTACTAGACACTTTCAGGATGGGTTTCCATCATGTATGTTATTTACCGGTGATATTATGTTTGTATTAGTTGACGAGACTAAAGAAGTGTTGTATTTAAAAATAGAATTATGTTGAGAAGCTTTAAATTTGAAGGTTTCAAATTAGCACGAAATCCGAGTATATGAGCTGTAGCTTTGATAAACATCTAGAACAAATGGAATAATGTACATTTTCAATAGATACTTGAGGGTGATTCTTTTCGTTGTAGGATCAATCGTTCACCATGATGTTGAAATTGAGAAGGGTGTTCATCCTGAAGTGGAGGAGCGCTTCCGAAGTGCTTTGGAATCATAGGCTACCATTAAAATTTGAAAGAAAAGTCATATAAGATGGCAATAAGAACAGCAATGTTTTATGGGTCCGAGGGTTGCGCAGTGAAGAAACATACGATTAATGTTGAGAAAGATGAGTGGCAGTACATCAAGAGATTGAATAAGAAATTAGTGCACTCATGGAATGTTAGAGTAAGGGTCTATTGAGGATAACATGACACAAAATCATCTAGATTGTTCGGGTATGTCCAGCAATGCAATAGATGCAACAGTCAAGAGGAGTTATATGCTTTTATTAAACGACCTGCTAAGTCTAGGGGTAAACCAAAGATAATTCAGTTGAGGGATGGAAAAGGATATGCGTTTGATTAATGTGTGTGTGTGTGTGTGTGGAGATGACCTTAGCAGAGCTGGATGGAAGATAAGGATTCATGTAGTCCACTCCAAAATTGCGGATAAATGATTTGTTGTTTTTGCTGTACTAAGTTTGCTGCGTTGATATAATCACAGACCTGTAAACATTACAAAACTATGTTTAGGATTTTACTGCTACTGACGTTCAGCCACACTCCACTGTATTATTAGTAATAATGAGTCTAATGACTCGATCTAGCAATAAAGCAGACCCCAAAAATCTGAGAAAAAGGCACCAGATAACAAGGTTAGTTTGATATCATAATCAACCAGAAAATTTCTTGACCATCTAGCATATGTTATGTTGATCGTAGCTGTTCATACTCTCTTTTCTATTTCCAGCAAAATATTAATTAGTCTCGTTATTAGCAAGTAGCATGAAATGCGAAAGAGAAATCAACCATAACTTATCATAGATATCCTCATTCAGTTCATTCTATAACAAGTGGAAAGGGTGAAATTCATGTTTGAACTTGTATAACCAGAAACAGCAGTTAGTAAAGATCCTTCTATCTTTTGTCACTGTTACCCCATGCTCCATTAACATTCAACCATGACTTATCCTAGATATCGTTCAGTTTATTCTATAACAAGTGGAAAGGGGAATTTTTTTATGTTTGAACCTTGTATAACCAGAAACAGCGGTTAGTAGAGGTACTTCTATCTTTTACCTTTGTTACCTCATGCTCCATAAACATTCAACAGGGAATTGGGGACTGTAGTTCCTTCTTTCCTCTCCCTTCCTCTTCTCTTGCCGTGTGGTTTGGCTGTAGCGAAACCGTGCAATCTTTTTTGTTTTAGGACAATTTATCCTGGACTACACAGTTTTAGTTGGCATTATTTTCATGTACTTAGAGTTTAGATCTTTCAATTTCTCAGCAGAAATCAAGCAATTATGTTTTCTCTGCATAGGGAGATAAGCATACTTGCATTCCATAAAGAGGATATACACAATCAGATAGTCCAATTTTTTCTGGAGGACTCAGTACTATGAGAAGTGAGAACTGAGAAGCCATCAATTTTACTTGTTAAAATTGTTGCTGCAGTTCAGCATGCAGATAGGGAAAGAAGAACATTACAATCCGTTTAAGACATAGTAAGAGAATAACCGTGTCCAAGCTTTTTGGCCCGTTAGTGTTGCTTATTCACAGGAGAAACAATTAGTTCACAGAAATCCTTATTTTCAATGTCTCATAATCAATTAACAGACAATAGCTTAACACAGTATGAAATTAAATGAAAACATAGTTACACGTCTAAACCAAATGGACAACTTACAGATAATTGACTTTGGAGCCTCTTGTTCAAAAGCTGGTGAATGGCTCTCCTAGCAGCCATTGAGTCGATGTTTCTTTGATCTAATTTTCTGCGTAAGAGAAATCAGTGCACAATAAGAGAAATTAGACCTGGAGACAAACACATAATAGGCTGCCAAGTTAATGAGCAGATTAGCCAACATCAGGGATTCAGATTTGTATACACGGAAATGGTGAAGTGAGACACCTAAGATATATTATCACCACTCAAGAAAACAAGGTTGCTTTGTAGCAAGGATGTAACTATGTAATGTGGACGAGAACACGAAACAAAACATAAGGAAATGGAAACTAGGACAGAGTAACAGTTTTCAGGTGTCCGTGCTTCCTATATGTAATTTCTCAAAAAACGAGGTACATTAGGTGTCCACGCTTCATATTGATTTTGATTGATTTATGTGGTTTGACTGGTTTCAAATATTTTTTATTTATCTTGGTTTAGGGGCTTAGGACTCGTACGTCAGAATCATAATAGTAAAAAAATAGCTGTGGATAATGATATGAACCATATATACATAATATTAAGAACAGGACCATGTATTCAATAAAATAATTGTGATATCTTGCTCTATCGGGCCGCTATTTTGATGTAGCAGCTGGTATTCCACTATGATCGGACACTATGGTGACCACTATTCTGATATAGCAGCCACTATTTCCCTAGTCTGCTATTTCTGCAGCATACATACATATGGACAAGGGGGAACCCACTATAGCGTTATAATGACCCCTATACAGAATGATGGCTTCCTCAATCCAAGAAAAGAAAGGTAAATGGAAAATGCACCCAAGATGTGAGAAAGCGTCTTTCAAGAAGTTTAAAGCCAAAATAAGATGGAATTGCAAAGTAGGTTGTATTGAACCCAAAAGTAAATAAATTTACAAAGCAATATTAATCATGTAAGAAATTTTAACTATATTAAGAGCCGAATCATCCAAGTCAAGAGGATCAATTTCAACAATAAACGAAAAAAAGAATCCAGCTTCCCTGGAACTGAGCTAACAATAATGCTAAGAGAGATCAGATAAATAAAGACCAATGGAAGACAAAACCTGCGATAACCTGCAAAAGCATTTGATGCAAAAGGAACTAAAGTAGATAAGATTGTAAGGAAATGACTATTGAGATCATCCAAAGAGCAGGTATTATTCAAATGCCAATGATATAATCTTGAGCTCGGGAGTGCAGCCTGCAACAAAAGCTTTAAAGTGGGGTCCATCGATGTCTATGATAGGGCAAGGAAGAGTTGATGACCTTTTTTGCTACTAATGATTGCAGTAAGTTCCAAAAACAGCTGGTGACGTCCATGATTATCTTTAGCGTGTAGTTAAAGGTTACATTTCAAGGCTCTGATCTAACAGAGTTAAAAAGCTCTGTTAGTTGCCGAAATAGCATTGGCACATTGCAATGGCGACCATGTGGGGTCCATCGATGTCTCCTCCGCCATCCACAGTCATCCCAATTGCATTATCCCCCATTTCGTCCTCTACTATATGGCATCCCTACTCTGACCATAAGGTACAAATCCAAAATTTCCCTAATTCTTTACTATTAATAAGCGATTGAAAGCCAAAATGACTATATGAAACAAACCCAAGAAATGGAGGGAGAATAATCTGATATGACAGCATACTCATTCAGCTTGTAATTTCCCTCCAATTCTTCGTCCAATGTAGTGCCACTTCAACACCATGTTGACGACTAATGGAGAATTTAACACCGATGGAACAAAGTACTCAAATGTAACATTAACGTTAACGAAGAATATGGAGCAATGTAAAGTAACGTTAGTGGTTGTCCTGAAACTTAATGCAAACATTAGTGACAAAAAAGGTCATCAACTTGAGAAGGTACAGGATAGAAGTTGTAAGATAAATAGCTAGATGGGGAAAGAGATGAAACATAATGAATATAACTCTTTGTTTTGGATAGTAGTACTACTTTTTTCTTTCTTGTTTCCTTTTATATATATATATATATATATATATATATATATATATATATATATATATGGCATGTGTTAACAAGCAAAACTCATGACTCAATGATAATGTAAGGATGGGAAACTGATGAAGGAAAGTGAATTTATCACTCCCTTTTAACTTATATAAGTCTTCCTCTTTCTTCATTTTTCCTTTATTTATTCAGAGGTGTATAGCATGGATTTGAGGGAACAAAGAAAAATAAGTGACTTGATGATGATGTAGATTCGTCCCTGATGTACTGAGTAATTTCTCATCAAATAACTTAAATGACAATAACTACATCCCAAATAAAAGGCCCACAGAAAACAAAACGTCAGAGTTTCAGCAACCACACAAAAACATTTTCTATTGCCTGGGATACATTTTGTTGAGGACAACAGCTTTCATATAGTTTTACAATGAAATGAAGCTTTTCCCTACAAACTAGGATTTGAGTTTGGCCCCAACTCTTGAAGTTTCAGTTTCAGTGGTTTGAGAATTCCAAATTGATGTTTCAGATTACATTTCAAAACCGAGGAAAAAACTTAATATGTAGAGAAGTCCACACCATGAATCCTTGATATGTACCATATTTTTCTTCTAATTAATAGTTAGAAATTCTGATATTTAAATACAAAATTCTACTTCACGAATTAAACAATATGATCTTGAATAAAGTTATATATGTTCTGTCCTTAAAGAAAGTAATTGTGTATATATGTTAAATCATTTGGCAGGTTAAATATATGACGTAATTGTTGAAAGAAAAGAAGTTCAAAATTTAGTACGTAACATTTCCATGCACTTGCACATAATATAGTTTTTATTCTAGAAATGCTTTAGGAAATACTTGTGAAACGTAGTCATGACTTAGAAGCTAAATGTTCTGCTTTTGATAGTCTCTTTGGCTTGTGCCAAAGAAATGAATTGAAATCCCTTTTAGCAAGTTGTATTATCTTATCTCTTCGTCTAGACTCTTTATATTCTAGAGACTATATATTCTAAAGGGAACTTTGAGGGTGCTCCAATTGGTTGCACGAGCTTAAACTGCACAGCCAAAAGGAGGTGTACCTACCTGCCAACTGGACGTCTAGGTCTTATGGCATGGCCCTCTACAAGGAAGTTGGCACCAACATAGTGACCGACTTCAGATGACTTCGGGAATAAAAAAAATTGTCAATTCTTTTGTAGGGAGCTTTCTTATGCTCCTTGGCCGACCCCTTTCTTACGGGAGAGGGCTTGGATGATGTTGACGAAATTAATTAAACGTGATATCAGTCCTAATTAAGACTAAAGGATCCTGGTCAGACTGTTGAGTTTGGGAACCTAGTGTACCTACACACGGGAGTGCAATGTAAACAATCTAAAGAAAACCTTTTTGAACAGAACCTTATGAAACAAATAAATCAGCATAAACAAACCAGAGGCAGTGTTACCTAGAGGCTATGTATTTCATGTTTCTTGACATGTCTGTCACTTGTATGAGACTCCAAGGACACTTCAAGTCATCAAAGTCCAGAGAATCTGGAAAAGAAGATCAAAGTCCAGAGAATCTGGAAAAGAAGCCCGGGGTTTCATGGTGCATCAGTGTGGGTTTTTACTTTCTAGAGTTCGATGGAACTCAATTTCTAACTCCAAAACACCATCTACCCAACCTAGAGTGAGGCAAAACTCCAATGAGGTGAAACTTCATATCCTTTTTCTTCTCTTTCTTATTTCACAAACACTCCCCCCCCCCCCCCCCCCCCCCCCAAGCTTAAATATAACTCAAGTTTTCTCCATGGAGTTCCACTTCATATCCTTTTTCTCTTTCAAAACTAACAAAGCCAAATCCTACTATATCTATATGTTGACACTACGAATCAACCCCACCTCGCCGCCCCCAACCACCTCCCCACCCCCTTTCAAATTCAAACATTACATCAAATAAATTTCACTAAAATGAAGATTTTAACCATTCCTAAAAGCAATTTTTCGTGCAATTTCAATCAAAAAGAAGGGAAATTCCATAGCATCTCAATTAAAATAAAATAAAATAAAGCGAGATTCGAAGAAGTATTGTTTCTATGGACGATCGGAGTGGATCTAAGAACCTGGAAGATCCGGCTAGGACGGAATCAAGACGAGCTCCGCTCGATCCAAAATTAGGGCAGGGTTGGGGTTTTCTAGAGAGAGAGAACGAGGAGAGAGCGGGGGATTCATCAGTGTCGTGACTTGACGAGGATCGAGCTTTCTGTACGTAACACCAAACAGCAGTTTGAGTACTGAAATGTTGCCACATGGAGTATTTTCTTTTTAGTTTAATAGTAAAAACATAAGAGACTAATTTGAGTCTAGACATTGGATTTTATATAGGGCTGTGCACAATTAAATCAAATCGACCAAATCGAACCAAGCCAAACCGAACTGATTGGTTTTAAACCGAACCGATAATTCGGTTGGTTTGGTTCGGCTTCAATTTTTTCAAAATCGACCGGTTCGGTTCGGTTCACGGTTTGGTTATGCCAAAAATCGTCTAAACCGAACCGAACCGAACCGAATCAAATCATTGTTAAATAGTTAGGGTCGGCCGGTTGGGTATGGGTTCATTGGGTTGTATTATACCAGTTTGGTTCATTTATTCACATCATATCCATTTATCAAGTTGAAGTTGAAAGAGCTCTCTCTCTAGTCTCAAAGAGGAGTGCTTGCGGCTCCTATTCTTTTCTAATTGCTCTTGTGCACATGAAAGGGACTTTTGGTTGAATGTATACGAATTTTTATATGTATAATTGGCATTTTTCTCCGCATGCAAAGCGCAAGTTGAATTGAAGCTGTTGAATTGTATTTACTGTTGCAAAGTGCAAGTTGACTGAGGTTTCACACACAAAAAAGTATACAGTCCATTTTTTTATGTGATCAAAATCGACCAAGTTGAACCGATCCGAACCGAACCAAGTCGGTCGGTTTCAAAACCGAATCGACAATTTGGTTGGTTCGGTTCGGTTTTGTTTATTTTCAAACCGATTAACTTCGGTTCGACTTTGGTTGGGACCAAATAGGTCGACCATCGACCGATGCACACCCCTAATTTTATACCACTTAGAGTTTAAGTCCTGACATGTCTAAGTAAAAAGTTTTAAGACCCTGGATTTTACGTTAGAACGTGTGCGTAAAACTCCATCTTCTCCCCATGGCCAAGAAAACAGGCGTAAAAGCTCACAAATCCAAGCAAGCCCCATCTCGGTCAAGTCTCAATGAAATTTGACTATTCCAGAGCAAAACTTGCGTAAAATCGAATTCCCTATTACATGGAACTCTCCAATTAAAAAACAACCAAGTTTCAGAAGATCAAAACCATGAAGATCAAAAATATTAAAACTTAGATCTACAAGAAATGAGCCATGGAATTCAAAAATGTTAAATACTAAAGTGACTTAGAATCTCGTGGGAAAGACAATGGAACAACAAAATTTGAGTTCCTCCATGAAGCAAGTTGCACTTGCCTATGGTGGGGTTCGGTGAGGAAGAAGAGGAAGAGCAGTAATGAGAAAGTTGAATGAAGAGAGAGAAAGGTGGTTGGGGGTTAATAAATAATGGAGGGTGATAGGTAGGGGTTTGCACTCCAACCCAAACCTAACCAAATCAAGCCGAACCCAACTGAACCCAGTGCATGCCAGAACCATGAAATGCTGACTAACTCATGCCAATGCAGAACTCAAGGCTAGCCAATCAGGACAAGTCTAAATACAGGTCCGAAATCACGTACACGTAAACCAAATACGTAATACGAACTATTGTCGTTACACCATGTAAGGCCGTATGGGCACTATAAATAAGTGGGAGGCCTTATTTGTTCTCCACCACCAAAAGTTGTATTCTCTTTCTAGTATAGTAAAGTTTCATACTTCCACTCTCTCTCTCTCTCTTTTGCTCCACATTATTTTCAATGTCGTCTTAGCGATCTAGATAAGCGGGTTCGGAAAGGCTTGCACGAGTATTCGAGAAGGAAGATAGTGCGCCGCACGGGTCGAAGTGTAGCCTAAAATACTATGTCTATGACATCGTGCTCGAGTAAAAATATTTTAACCCAATCAAAAATCGGATTATGCTCAGGTTAATGTGTCGGGTTACCCAAAGAACCCGAATCCCTATATATATATATATCATACTTTTTTAATAAAATTTTTAAGGGATTTTTTGACTTTCATCCCACTTATTAATATGACTTTGTACTTATATCCCACTTTTTATTTTTTTTAGACTTACATCTCACTTTCGTCACTAAAAGTATTTTTCGTGACAAAACAAATACTTTTTGTGACAAAATGAATATTTTTTGTGACGAAAAGTGGGATGTAAGTCTAAAAAAAATAAAAAAAGGGATGTAAGTACAAATTCATATTAACAAGTGGGATGTAAGTCAAAAAATCCCAAATTTTAATCCTAAAATTTTCCACCCAAACACTTTAACTCCTTATCATAAATCGTATTTCAATTTGTATTTTGTAATAATCGAAACTTAATTGCTACTTGATTATGTTTTTAATATTACTTTTGTTTAAAATTATTTCAACTATTATATTAGAGGTCGATAAACCTGATGGACCCGACCCAACCCGAGCCCACCACGTTCCACCAGGCTTGGTCATGAGCTTCATATGTTGAACCCGATGTCGGCTTGGAATTATAATTTTCCCTCTAAAAATTTGTATTCATTTTTTCTCTAAAAATTTGCTTTTTCTTTCATTTTTTTTTTGATTTTTTCAAAAATTTTTGAATGAAATAGGGTCCATATGTAAATTTTGAATGATCAAATTGAATGAGTGGTGTAACCAGAAGCACTACACTGTCAAAGAGAGTGGGTGTTAGTTGAAATGTTTCAGTAGCATTTACTAGGTTTAATGCAGGACTGCTCCAGAAATATGGCAGACGCTCATTCATGCACCATCCTCGCTCCTTATTGACATGGAATGATGTGTGTAGATGAGTGATACTACTACTACTCATTCACCATTCGCAATGGGCAGGGCACCATTAAAGCAGGACTTCCATATTCACGAGTACGTACTATATAGTTCTATACCGTCTGCATTGATTCAATTAGGGGTGAAGGTTCGGATTATTCGATTTCAACTAAAATGAAACAGTGTAAACCAAAATTGGACTGAAATGAATAATCAATTCGGTTTGTTCGATTGAAATATTTTTATTGTTTAATGGATCGAATCCAAAGTTGAGATCGTGGTTAAATTATATTTAAAATGGTAATTTTTATACATATATTTGTTGTATTCAAAAGTTGTGCCAAAAGTTTAACTACTTGTTAATTTATCAAATTTGAGTTCTTTCAAAATATACGATAGAATTGTTGTTTTCAGACTATACATATTTTTAATCATAAAATATACATAAAATTGAAAGTATTTACATAATTGCGTGTCTTATTTAGTTTTCAATTTTGGATAGAAACCAAAATCGAATATTTATTTTTAGTTTTTTCAAAACAGAAATCTAACGGAATCGCATTCAGTTTAGTTAAATCGGTTTTCAATATAAAACCGAATAACTAGATTCAATTCTAATGTAAGTTTGAGTCATTTATTTATTAACTTCACGAGTTACCAAGAGACTCAGCCCTCACATTGCAAGCACGCATGTTTGGCTCCTCATAATGTGGGCCCCATGACCTCATCACCTGACGATAAGAGTATTTCCAACCCTATTGTCTTGTTTTGTGTTGTGATTCCTATGTGATATGAGACACAAGACAATATCTTTTCTATGTGGCAAGATGATATTCACACAAGACAATAAGATAAAAAAGTGTTCTCTAATGTAAAAGTATTGAGACGACAACAAAAAGTATTTTTTACAACTTCCAAAATAATTCTTCCACTTCTTTATTTTTTATAAATATTTCTATTCATAATTGATGATGTGGAGACAAAGTCATTGTGAAGTACATTGTCTAGATCTAGATAACCAATTTCACATTATTTTTGCCATGTCATTGTCATGTCAACTTCATGATATATTCTACATTTGCATTGGAGAAAGATTTTTGAAATAAAAGTTTGCCATTCCTATGTGGCAACCATTTTTTCTAAACTTACAACAGGGTTGGAGATGCTCTAATATATGGCCAAATTCAAGACGGGTGGTGATACGTTAGCAGAAAAAGAAAAGAAAAAAAAGTTATGTAAGGAAATCCAACGGTATAACCACAGTAGAGGTCAAATCTCTATAACAACATGCTAAAGTATTATTTTTAGATGACCGACGGTACATACAAATTTTTGTGCACGATGTATTGTATAATTTTGGATTCATTGTCCATCATTATTATAAATAGAATGAGTAATACGTATGTATGGTTCAATTTACTGATTTTTTGCTATCCAGTTATGACCTTATACTTTTTTCGGTAATCACAAAAGTCACTCGAATTTGGTAGCATGCTAATTTTTTTGAAACAGTGATCTACACAAATAATTTTCACAAATACATAACATCCATGCAGGTACAGTCAACATTAATCCAAGATGATTTAACCAACTCACAAGTATATCTTAAATATTAGAAAGAACACATAAGAAGAAAGATATTACTTCAAAAATTACTAGGTTTGATTTACGTGAGGTTGGTTTTACCACTTACCAATACATCTTCAAATATATAACTCTTTTTCTTGCAGGATCGAAAAGAACTACGGAGACTCCAAAATATTAGAAATTTCATTTCAGCCCATCACATTTGATTAGATTTTGAAGATGTTATTTCTTTCTGATAAAAATGACATGACATATGGAAACTTGTCATTTCAGTTGTTACATTTATTACATGGAGATTGTAACCCGAAACAGGATTATGTTATTTTTGGGAAGAATTTTTTTCTACTAAATAATGTTATCATTTGATTCCTATGCTATGATTTAATATTCTTTTCATTTTCTTTGCAAATCTTTTATTGAAATATTTATTGGAAAGTATTTTATAAGTTCAAGTTAGATTTGTACGACATTATCGCTCGCCTAATAGATTTTCAAATCTTGTAATCCGGAGGTGACAATGTTCGTCTTCCGCGTCCTTCCCCTTGTGCATGTGCTAGAAGACCTTGGTCAAATCAATGCTCACACTACTACAAAAATGGTTAACAATGACGGCCAAAAATGGTCATTGATGACATTTGTTTGACCGTCATCTACGTTACCGTCATCTTTATCGTAAGAAAACAATGACAACTCGACACACGTCATCTTTATCAATGAAAGATGACTTATGTGTGTCATCTTTATTTATAAAAGATGACTTATATATGTCATCTTTATTTACGAAAGATGACTTCTATCGTGAGACAACAATGACAGATTACACACGTCATCTTTATCAATGAAAGATGACTTATGTGTGTCATCTTTATATATAAAAGATGACTTATATATGTCATCTTTATTTACGAAAGATGACTTCTATCGTGAGACAACAATGACAGATTACACACGTCATCTTTTTATATAAATGATGACTTTTAGACGTCATCTTTATTTACTAATGATGACTTACATGCGTCATCGTTATTTATAAAATATGACATTTATCGTGGAAATACAATGACGGCTCAACACACGTCATTATTATTTACAAATGATGACTTATATATGTCATTGTTATTTACAAAAGATGACTTATATGCGTCATCTATATTTACAAAAGATGACTTACATGTGTCATTATTATTTATAAAATATGACTTTTATTCGTCATCATTATTTACAAAAGATGACTTACATGTGTCATTATTATTTATAAAAGATGACTTTTAACATTGAAAAACAACACACATCATTGTTATAAAAAGATGACTTTTATTAATTACACAACAATGACGGCTCAAGACAATAAAATGTACATATAATATCCCATTGAAGAAAACAAAGAAGAAAACTAATATGTAACACCAAACAAATATATTTTATTAATCATGACATTGAACTAAACAATATTCATTATTCTCACATACTTCAAATCATAAATTAATAATAATTCCAAAAAATTTTAATACAAATTTTCTTCATTAATAATGTCAATTATAAACTGTCACGCCCCAGAACCAGAATACTGGAGAGCGGGGGCAGACATAGCCAGCTATGTATATTGAAATGGATTCCATCTCGCTATACGGTCACGGCTGTCTAGATACATGAGGGTTTATCTACAAGCCATCAGTCTCTTAAGGTCATGAACAAGCCTAGTGTCTCAATCATAAGCAAGTAAGTTAGAGTTACAAGATGTATGATCATGAAATATACAATAATAAGGCGTCCCAAATATTACATATTCAGCTGATCATGAAGCTAGTCGTTACAAAATGTTAGGACTAGCAAGAGTTTAGTCATACATGATCAACCCTAGGATTTGTCAATCATGTTACAGCCCGTAGGCAGACAGTAAGTAAGTGCAATCGAGCTAAACAGGTGCTCGTCGGCTAAACGCCTCAAAAGAATATTTTTACAATAGAGCGGGAGAGCCAAAATAACCCACTCGTTGCCAGGGTTCCGTCTAGTGGCCACCATCTGGCTGGAAGGTCGGTAGATCCTCTGGAGCTGCTCCGAAATCTGGCCACACAAAACCAGCTGGGTCAGACCCCAGAAAGAGCAAGTGCCACAAAGGAGGCTTCACTTAAGAACTAAAACCAGCAATCGGCACAGGAATATAAATATAAATAAAATAAGGACTGGAATAAAAGGAAACATATCAGGATGATATACGACGAGATAACCATGGAACTATTCAGATAGCCAGGTTACAACCCGTAAATCAAATAAGGACCGGGGTTGTAACCCTTCATCTGAACGGAGCTTGGTTTCTCACCATTTATCGGTAAAAATAAATACAGGCATTCAAGTCGTGCAGCAATCTGGAACAGGATCAGGGCAAGACTAGACTGGTTAGACTCCATCCAATCACTTCACGGCCAAGCAAGAACTACGGCTTGATAATTTAACTAACTAGGGTTGTCACAAGCCTAATTACTAACAAGATGCAGTGAGATTATTCTACAGCCACAAGCCCTGCAGACCATCCAGGTTCCCCGGGTTAAAAGATTAGAGTTGAATTCAGGTGGGTACATCGTCCAGGAAACGAATGTACCCTTAGGTAGCTTGAAGGGTGCAACACATGTCAGTGTGCTGGAAATGTGCCCTACTCGACGGCAGGCTACAGATCCCAAGGCGTGCCCAGGTAACGGAATTGCCTGTAGCTGGGAAATCTCTTCATGACTAATGTGTTAATCTAGTTATTAACCTTAGTCCATTTCAATAGGTACTCCTGACCGTGGTACTCAGGAGCTCCCTTCCTAGACATGATGCAAGACAGGACTGATTTATTTGTACACGCACAATCGCCCACGGTGTCCATGTTATTATACAGGTCATGTCATGTCAGGTAGCCGTCGCAACAGGTTATCAAGATATAACATGTCAGGTCATCATGTCAAGTGTACTTGTCAGAAGTGCGCCACGACGGGCCACTATCAGGTCATGTCAGGTCATTATGTCAGGAGTGCACCACTACGGGTCACTATCGTGTTATGCTCAGGTATCATTTCCAAACATATTAAACAAATCCATGATTATTAAGTTCATGACAAAAGGCGTAAGGATATAAAATGGACGTTAAATATCTAATAAAATATCAATATTACAGGGCTATAAAAGATCAAGGGTAATCAGGCTACGCTCAAGCCAGGCTATGCTCAGGCTAGCGTACGCTCAGGTCTGCGTACCAAAGGATCCATACACTTCCAATGGGAAGCGTACGCAAGGGTCAGCGTACACAAGGGCACGCTCAAGCTACAGGTCAGCGTATGCTCAAGCTAGCGTACGCTCAAGACTGCGTACGCTCGAGCTAGCGTACGAAAGGGCCAGCGTACGCCTTGCTCGCTTAAGCTAGCGTACCAAGGCACGCGTACGCTCAAGCTAGCGTACGCTCAAGACTGCGTATGCTCGAGCTAGCGTACGAAAGGGCCAGCGTACGCCTTGCTCGCTTAAGCTAGCGTACCAAGGCACGCGTACGCTCAAGCTAGCGTACGCTCAAGACACACTGCCAACAGGCAGCGTATTAAGGCTAGCGTACGCTCACTAAAGAGCAGCGTACGAAGGCTAGCGTACGCTCGCTAAAGAGCAGCGTACGAAGGCTAGCGTACGCTCGCTAAAGAGCAGCGTACGAAGGCTAACGTACGCTCGCTAAAGAGCAGCGTACGAAGGCTAGCGTACGCTCGCTAAAGAGCAGCGTACAGCTCAGCGGCATAAGCTAAAAGCTAGCTCACTGTTCACTGTCTTCTCCAAATGGCAAGAACAGCAAGAACTCTAAGGTTGAATCTAAGCTTCCATTGTCCATATCTTGGTCAAAACAAGTCCGAATCCAACTTTCCAAAGGTCAAAATTGGGTAGAATGAGATGCTCTAAAACATGGAACTATCAAAACTTGAAAACAAGGAAGTTTAATAGATCAAAACCATCAAAATTCGAAAATAGCAAAACTCTAGATCTACAACAATTAAAGCCTCAAAATGGAAAATGGCAAGTTCTAATGTGGTTTAGAATCATGAGGAGAAGCTAATGAAACCATCAAAAGGAGTTCTCTTATGGAAGCAAGTTGCACTTGCCTATGGTGTTCTTGGTTGGTGGAGAAGAGCAATGGTAAGGAAAGGAGAAGTAAATGAGAATTATGGAGAGAGAGAAAGAAGAAATGGCAATAAATATCAAAGGTGGTGGTAGGTAGGGGGGGTTGTGGTGGAAATGAAGGAGAAGCATAGGCTAAGGTGTTCCACCCTTGGCCCATGATGAACCAAGCATTGGGCCGGCCGAACCAAGCCAACCCAAACCGAGAGTAAACAAGCCAAGCCAAACCAAGGAGATATGCAAATACAAGATAAAATACGTATACGCATTCCAAATACGTAATACGAACAACAGGCATTACAACTCTACCCACCTTAAAAGATTTCGTCCTCGGAATTTAATTAAGAGACTAGAGGGACAAGAACAAGCTACACTATTCACAGGCAAGCTATACTAGACAATCAATCAATCATGCAAGCAAAAAATTGATGGTATGAGGCATAAGAAAGACATTATACCTCACGAGTCAAACAAGTCGGGATATCGTGATCGGATATCATCCTCACGCTCCCACGTTGACTCCCCCAAAGAGTGATGACCCCAAGCAACTCGTACTAACTTGATAGTCTTGTTCTTGAGGATCTTCTCTCTTCGATCCAATATAGACACGGGCCTCTCCTCATACGAAAGGTTGGTACCAACAACCAATTCCGAATGATCCAGGATGTGGCTCGGGTCCGGGATATACCGCCGTAATTGGGATACATGGAACACGTCATGCACCTCGCTTAGCGACGGTGGAAGAGCGAGACGATAGGATACATCTCCTACTCGCTCCAGAATATCGAACGGCCCTATATACCTAGGACTAAGCTTGCCCCGTACGCCGAAACGAATGACGCCACGGTTAGGCGAAATCCTTAGGAATACATGATCGCCGACCGAAAACTCGAGAGGGCGCCGATGAGAATCGGTCCAATGGCGCTGGCGATCTTGGGCAACTCGAAGATGATCTCTGACTCGCCTGACCACTTCAACTGCCTGGGCAATCATTTCTGGACCGAGCATTTGTCTCTCTCCAACATCATCCCAGGCTAGCGGGGATCTGCACTTCCTACCATACAGTGCCTCGAACGGTGCCATCTGGATACTGGCCTGGAAACTGTTATTGTACGAGAATTTCACCAGGTGCAAGTGATCTTCCCATGAACCACCGAAGTCAAGTGTGCAAGACCGCAACATGTCTTCAAGAGTCTGGATCGTGCGCTCCGACTGGCCATCCGTTTGCGGGTGATATGCCGAACTGAACTGGAGATGAGTCCCCAAACTCTCTTGCAAGCTACGCCAAAAGTGCGACGTAAATCTTGAATCTCGGTCCGAGGTGATACTGACTGGAACACCATGCAATCTGATAATCTGCCTGAGGTACATCTCTGCTAACTGAGCTGTCGACTGACCAACTCTGAATGGAAGAAAGTGAGCCACCTTCGTGAGCCTGTCAACTATAACCCAGATAGCATCTCTACCAGCTGGGGATCTAGGTAATCCAGTCACGAAATCCATGGTCACATGCTCCCACTTCCATTCTAGAATCGGTAAGGGCTGAAGAAGTCCAGCCGGTCTCTGATGTTCGGCTTTAACTTGTTGGCAAACCAAACAACGAGAGACAAACCGAGCTATCTCCCGCTTCATGCCATTCCACCAGAAGTGCTGACGGATATCACGGCACATCTTCGTACTGCCAGGATGGATGGAATACTGAGAACTGTACGCCTCTGACATGATCTCCTGTCTGATATCTCCACTGGGTACACAAAGACGCTTACCATGCCTAAGTGTACCATCCTCGTGAATACATAACTCTGGTCTTCGTCCTGCTTCACACTCTGCTCTGAGTCGCTGAAGCTTGGAATCTGCCGACTGCGCCATCCGGATCCTCTCGACTATAGTGGACTGAACTTGCATGCTGGCCATCAATGCCACACTGGAAGGGAGAACAACTTCTATACCCATCTTCTGAAGATCGGTTAACAATTCTGGCTGCGCTGTTAGAAAATAAGCTCCAGCTCTCTTGCTCAATGCATCGGCAACAACATTGGCCTTCCCAGGATGATACTGCAGGTTGACATCATAATCCACAAGAAGCTCCAGCCACCTTCTCTGACGCATGTTAAGATCCTTCTGGGTGAAAACATACTTCAGGCTCTTGTGGTCGGTGAAAATCTCTACCCTATCTCCGTACAAGTAGTGCCTCCACAACTTAAGTGCAAACACCACTGCTGCCAGCTCCAAGTCATGGATTGCGTAATTCCTCTCATGATCACGAAGTTGTCGTGACGCATAAGCTATTACCTTTCCATGCTGTATCAGAACACATCCTAAACCTCTGCCTGAAGCATCACAGTACACTGAGAATCCTCCGATTCCATCTGGAAGCGTGAGAATAGGAGCTGTTATCAGCCCTCGCTTCAACTGCTCAAAAGAACTCTGACACTCTGCTGTCCAAGCAAACTGCGCATCCTTGCGGGTCAACTGCGTCAATGGCGCTAAAATTCGAGCAAAGTCCGAAACAAACCGCCGGTAGTAGCCGGCCAATCCAAGAAAACTGCGAACTTCTGCAACTGTGCTGGGTACTGGCCATGACTCAATAGCTACAATCTTCTGGGGATCCACTTCTACTCCTCCTCGAGTGATGATATGACCCAAGTACGAAATGCGATCGAGCCAGAACTCGCATTTACTGAACTTGGCATATAACTGGTGCTCTCTGAGAGTCTGAAGAACCACACGAAGATGCTGCTCATGCTCCGCCTCACTCTTGCTGTAGACCAGAATGTCATCCAAGAACACAATCACAAACTGATCCAAGTAAGGCATGAAGATGCGATTCATGAGGTCCATGAATACTGCCGGCGCATTGGTTGCTCCAAAAGGCATAACAAGGAACTCCCAATGCCCATATCTCGATCTAAAAGCTGTCTTCGGGATGTCCTGCTCTCTGACTCTGATCTGATGATAACCTGAGCGCAAATCAATCTTCGAGAATACTGAAGCCCCCTTGAGTTGATCAAACAAGTCATCTATCCTCGGAAGAGGGTATCTGTTCTTGATTGTCACTGAGTTCAAGGTACGATAATCAACACATAACCTGGACGTACCATCCTTCTTTTTTACAAGAAGCATCGGGGCTCCCCAAGGCGATCCACTTGCACGAATGAATCCCTTGGTCCTGAGTTCTTCAATCATCTTGTACAATATCTCCAACTCTGACGGCGCCATCCTGTAGACTCTCTCTGATACTGGGGCTGTCCCGGGAATCAAGTCTATAGTGAACTCGATCTCCCGCTCCGGAGGCATACCTGGAAGTTCTTCTGGGAAAACATCTGGAAACTCATCCACTATCCTGGGCAACTGAACTGCTGCTACTGCCATCCGTAATATCGGAGGAGAAGGCTCAACCTCGCCTCGAGAGAAAGAAAACTCTGGCTCGCCTGGAATGCTAAAAACAACCCTACCAATATGGCAGTCTATTCTAGCATACTGGTTCCTCAACCAATCCATCCCTAAGACCACATCATAATCGGCCATCGGAAATTCTATCAACCTAGCGGGGAATTCTCTACCGCTAACTACGATCCGACACGAGAAAAACACTCTATCTACTCCCACAAGTCCGTTACCAGTAAGTATATTAAGCCTTACTGATAATGACTCGGGCTCCAATCCTACCCGTGTCGCGAATCGTGCAGACATAAATGAATACGATGCACCAGAATCAAATAAAGCTGAAGCTGGAAAGGAGTTGACGAGAATAGTACCTGCCACTACCTCTCCTGGTGCCAATCCTTCCTCCACGGTCATCACCATAGCCTGACCGTGCCCTCGGGGTGCTGGTCCCCTCTGCTGAAATCCTCGTTGCCTGCTCTGACTCTGGGCTTGGACTTGTGCATACTGCTGGGGGCTCTGTTGCTGAAATGCCTAGGACTGAGGCGGCAAGGGCCTCGGCAATGGATACTGCTGCTGATGGACCGGAGCTGGTCCTCTCACCGAAGAGCTAGAAAGGTTGGACGAGGATGAACCACCCCTGTTCGGGTAGGATCCAACCCTATGGTCTGGTGCTCCACAAGCCAGACACAATCTCTGTGCCCTGCGACATTCTGCCACCACATGGCCTGGCTTCCCACAATGAGAACAACCCACTGCGGAAGATTGCTTCTGCTTCTGCTGCTGCTGAGGGTGCGTCGGAGTTGAATGCTGAACCGACGTTACTGAGGCCGCTCGCCTCGGAGCTCCAATAGTCAAAGCCCTGGCTGCCGGGGCCGGTGCTGAAGACTGATTCATCTGGCCGTGAGATCTCTTCCGACCCCCGGTCCTATCCACAATCCTCTGGGAGGTATACTCATGCCTCCGGGCTGCTCCCAAAACTGCATCAAAAGTCTGATGCTCAAACTGCTCAACCGCCAACAAGATCTCCAAGTGAAGTCCCTGCTGGAACCGCTGGGCTCTATCATACTCGGTTGCCACCAAGGTGGGAGCAAACCGACGGAGTCTTGAAAACTCGGCCGCATATCCATCGACCGTCCTGCCTCCTTGCTTCAGATTGGTGAACCTGGTCTGCAGATCATACCGAGCCACGGCATCAAAATACTTGGTCTGGAATCTCTCCCGAAATACTGCCCAAGCAATAGGGGCTGCTAATCCAACGGCCTGCGCTGCCCACCAGCTGCGGGCAAGATCTAACAACTGCAGGCGCACCACGGCTACCTTCTCGTTCTCTGGAGTCTTGGCTGCTTCTAGAACCACCTCTGTGTCCTGAAGCCATGCATCTGCCGCGATAGCATCTTCACTACCGTCGAAGAATGGAGGGTTCAAGCGCTTGAAGCTGTTGGCCGTGCTGTTACCCTGATGACCTTCCCGGGTCAAAGCATCCGTCACTGCCTGGTGCAAGGCATCTCCACGCCGGTCTTGGGAAGCTATCAAGGTCCTGACGAGTCCTACCAAAGTGCCGTCATCATGTTCTACAGGTTGAACTGGCTGGACTGGTGGCTCTCCGCCAGAAGGCACGACTCTGGAGGCTACTCCGGAATGCTGGGCTTGATCTCCAGGTTGCTGCTGGTCCGCGGGAGGTGCTCCGCCTTGCTGATCGGCCGGATCAGGTACTATGCCGCTGAAAAAGACGACATAGGAAACAATAAGGAAGGACCATGACAGAGCAACGATACAAGCATATGATCAGGACAAGAATCCAGGGATTCAGAAGATACGAACAGAGATCAAGGATAAATACTGATTGAGACATCTATTCGGTAAACCCTCACATATCTTGATTTACAAGACATGTATGGGCCACCACTTAAACCATGTCACGCCCCAGAACCAGAATACTGGAGAGCGGGGGCAGACATAGCCAGCTACGTATATTGAAATGGATTCTATCTCGCTATACGGTCACGGCTGTCTAGATACATGAGGGTTTATCTACAAGCCATCAGTCTCTTAAGGTAATGAACAAGGCTAGTGTCTCAATCATAAGCAAGTAAGTTAGAGTTACAAGATGTATGATCATGAAATATACAATAATAAGGCGTCCCAAATATTACATATTCAGCTGATCATGAAGCTAGTCGTTACAAAATATTAGGACTAGCAAGAGTTTAGTCATACATGATCAATCCTATGATTTGTCAATCATGTTACAGCCCGTAGGCAGACAGTAAGTAAGTGCAATCGAGCTAAACAGGTGCTCGTCGGCTAAACGCCTCAAAAGAATATTTTTACAATAGAGCGGGAGAGCCAAAAATAACCCACTCGTTGCCAGGGTTCCGTCTAGTGGCCACCATCTGGCTGGAAGGTCGGTAGATCCTCTGGAGCTGCTCCAAAATCTGGCTACACAAAACCAGCTGGGTCAGACCCCAGAAAGAGCAAGTGCCACAAAGGAGGCTTCACTTAAGAACTAAAATCAGCAATCAGCACAGGAATATAAATATAAATAAAATAAGGACTAGAATAAAAGGAAACATATCAGGATGATATACGACGAGATAACCATGGAACTATTCAGATAGCCAGGTTACAACCCGTAAACCAAACAAGGACCGGGGTTGTAACCCTTCATCTGAACGGAGCTTGGTTTCTCACCATTTATCGGTAAAAATAAATACAGGCATTCAAGTCGTGCAGCAATCTGGAACAGGATCAGGACAAGACTAGACTGGTTAGACTCCATCTAATCACTTCACGGCCAAGCAAGAACTACGGCTTGATACTTTAACTAACTAGGGTTGTCACAAGCCTATTTACTAACAAGATGCAGTGAGATTATTCCACAGCCACAAGCCCTGCAGACCATCCAGGTTCCCCGGGTTAAAAGATTAGAGTTGAATTCAGGTGGGTAGATCGTCCAGGAAACGAATGTACCCTTAGGTAGCTTGAAGGGTGCAACACATGTCAGTGTGCTGGAAATGTGCCCTACTCGACGGCAGGCTACAGATCCCAAGGCGTGCCCAGGTAACGGGATTACCTGTAGCTGGGAAATCTCTTCATGACTAATGTGTTAATCTAGTTATTAACCTTAGTCCATTTCAATAGGTACTCCTGACCGTGGTACTCAGGTGCTCCCTCCCTAGACATGATGTAAGACAGGACTGGTTTATTTGTACATGCACAATCGCCCACGGTGTCCATGTTATTATACAGGTCATGTCATGTCAGGTAGCCGTCGTAACAGCTTATCAAGATATAACATGTCAGGTCATCATGTCAAGTGTACTTGTCAGGAGTGCGCCACGACGGGCCACTATCAGGTCATGTCAGGTCATTATGTCAGGAGTGCACCACTACGGGTCACTATCGTGTCATGCTCAGGTATCATTTCCAAACATATTAAACAAATCCATGATTATTAAGTTCATGACAAAAGGCGTAAGGATATAAAATGGACGTTAAATATCTAATAAAATATCAATATTACAGGGCTATAAAAGATCAAGGGTAATCAGGCTACGCTCAAGCCAGGCTATGCTCAGGCTAGCGTACGCTCAGGTCTGCGTACCAAAGGATCCATACACTTCCAATGGGAAGCGTACGCAAGGGTCAGCGTACACAAGGGCACGCTCAAGCTACAGGTCAGCGTATGCTCAAGCTAGCGTACGCTCAAGACTGCGTACGCTCGAGCTAGCATACGAAAGGGCCAGCGTACGCCTTGCTCGCTTAAGCTAGCGTACCAAGGCACGCGTACGCTCAAGCTAGCGTACGCTCAAGACTGCGTATGCTCGAGCTAGCGTACGAAAGGGCCAGCGTACGCCTTGCTCGCTTAAGCTAGCGTACCAAGGCACGCGTACGCTCAAGCTAGCGTACGCTCAAGACACACTGCCAACAGGCAGCGTATTAAGGCTAGCGTACGCTCGCTAAAGAGCAGCGTACGAAGGCTAGCGTACGCTCGCTAAAGAGCAGCGTACGAAGGCTAGCGTACGCTCGCTAAAGAGCAGCGTACGAAGGCTAGCGTACGCTCGCTAAAGAGCAGCGTACAGCTCAGCGGCATAAGCTAAAAGCTAGCTCACTGTTCACTGTCTTCTCCAAATGGCAAGAACAGCAAGAACTCTAAGGTTGAATCTAAGCTTCCATTGTCCATATCTTGGTCAAAACAAGTCCGAATCCAACTTTCCAAAGGTCAAAATTGGATAGAATGAGATGCTCTAAAACATGGAACTATCAAAACTTGAAAACAAGGAAGTTTAATAGATCAAAACCATCAAAATCCGAAAATAACAAAACTCTAGATCTACAACAATTAAAGCCTCAAAATGGAAAATGGCAAGTTCTAATGTGGTTTAGAATCATGAGGAGAAGCTAATGAAACCATCAAAAGGAGTTCTCTTATGGAAGCAAGTTGCACTTGCCTATGGTGTTCTTGGTTGGTGGAGAAGAGTAATGGTGAGGAAAGGAGAAGTAAATGAGAATTATGGAGAGAGAGAAAGAAGAAATGGCAATAAATATCAAAGGTGGTGGTAGGTAGGGGGGGTTGTGGTGGAAATGAAGGAGAAGCATAGGCTAAGGTGTTCCACCCTTGGCCCATGATGAACCAAGCATTGGGCCGGCCGAACCAAGCCAACCGAAACCGAGAGTAAACAAGCCAAGCCAAACCAAGAAGATATGCAAATACAAGATAAAATACGTATACGCATTCCAAATACGTAATACGAACAACAGGCATTACAACTCTACCCACCTTAAAAGATTTCGTCCTCGGAATTTAATTAAGAGACTAGAGGGACAAGAACAAGCTACACTATTCACAGGCAAGCTATACTAGACAATCAATCAATCATGCAAGCAAGGAATTGATGGTATGAGGCATAAGAAAGACATTATACCTCACGAGTCAAACAAGTCGGGATATCGTGATCGGATATCATCCTCACGCTCCCACGTTGACTCCCCCAAAGAGTGATGACCCCAAGCAACTCGTACTAACTTGATAGTCTTGTTCTTGAGGATCTTCTCTCTTCGATCTAATATAGACACGGGCCTCTCTTCATACGAAAGGTTGGTACCAACAACCAATTCCGAATGATCCAGGATGTGGCTCGGGTCCGGGATATACCACCGTAATTGGGATACATGGAACACGTCATGCACCTCGCTTAGCGACGGTGGAAGAGCGAGACGATAGGATACATCTCCTACTCGCTCCAGAATATCGAACGGCCCTATATACCTAGGACTAAGCTTGCCCCGTACGCCGAAACGAATGACGCCACGGTTAGGCGAAATCCTTAGGAATACATGATCGCCGACCGAAAACTCGAGAGGGCGCCGATGAGAATCGGTCCAATGGCGCTGGCGATCTTGGGCAACTCGAAGATGATCTCTGACTCGCCTGACCACTTCAACTGCCTGGGCAATCATTTCTGGACCGAGCATTTGTCTCTCTCCAACATCATCCCAGGCTAGCGGGGATCTGCACTTCCTACCATACAGTGCCTCGAACGGTGCCATCTGGATACTGTCCTGGAAACTGTTATTGTACGAGAATTCCACCAGGTGCAAGTGATCTTCCCATGAACCACCGATGTCAAGTGTGCAAGACCGCAACATGTCTTCAAGAGTCTGGATCGTGCGCTCCGACTGGCCATCCGTTTGCGGGTGATATGCCGAACTGAACTGGAGATGAGTCCCCAAACTCTCTTGCAAGCTACGCCAAAAGTGCGACGTAAATCTTGAATCTCGGTCCGAGGTGATACTGACTGGAACACCATGCAATCTGATAATCTGCCTGAGGTACATCTCTGCTAACTGAGCTGTCGACTGACCAACTCTGAATGGAAAAAAGTGAGCCACCTTCGTGAGCCTGTCAACTATAACCCAGATAGCATCTCTACCAGCTGGGGATCTAGGTAATCCAGTCACGAAATCCATGGTCACATGCTCCCACTTCCATTCTAGAATCGGTAAGGGCTGAAGAAGTCCAGCCGGTCTCTGATGTTCGGCTTTAACTTGTTGGCAAACCAAACAACGAGAGACAAACCGAGCTATCTCCCGCTTCATGCCATTCCACCAGAAGTGCTGACGGATATCACGGTACATCTTCGTACTGCCAGGATGGATGGAATACTGAGAACTGTACGCCTCTGACATGATCTCCTGTCTGATATCTCCACTGGGTACACAAAGACGTTTACCATGCCTAAGTGTACCATCCTCATGAATACATAACTCTGGTCTTCGTCCTGCTTCACACTCTGCTCTGAGTCGCTGAAGCTTGGAATCTGCCGACTGTGCCATCCGGATCCTCTCGACTATAGTGGACTGAACTTGCATGCTGGCCATCAATGCCACACTGGAAGGGAGAACAACTTCTATACCCATCTTCTGAAGATCGGTTAACAATTCTGGCTGCGCTGTTAGAAAATAAGCTCCGGCTCTCCTGCTCAATGCATCGGCAACAACATTGGCCTTCCTAGGATGATACTGCAGGTTGACATCATAATCCACAAGAAGCTCCAGCCACCTTCTCTGACGCATGTTAAGATCCTTCTGGGTGAAAACATACTTCAGGCTCTTGTGGTCGGTGAAAATCTCTACCCTATCTCCGTACAAGTAGTGCCTCCACAACTTAAGTGCAAACACCACTGCTGCCAGCTCCAAGTCATGGGTTGCGTAATTCCTCTCATGATCACGAAGTTGTCGTGACGCATAAGCTATTACCTTTCCATGCTGTATCAGAACACATCCTAAACCTCTGCCTGAAGCATCACAGTACACTGAGAATCCTCCGATTCCATCTGGAAGCGTGAGAATAGGAGCTGTTATCAGGCCTCGCTTCAACTGCTCAAAAGAACTCTGACACTCTGCTGTCCAAGCAAACTGCGCATCCTTGCGGGTCAACTGCGTCAATGGCGCTGAAATTCGAGCAAAGTCCGAAACAAACCGCCGGTAGTAGCCGGCCAATCCAAGGAAACTGCGAACTTCTGCAACTGTGCTGGGTACTGGCCATGACTCAATAGCTACAATCTTCTGGGGATCCACTTCTACTCCTCCTCGAGTGATGATATGACCCAAGTACGAAATGCGATCGAGCCAGAACTCGCATTTACTGAACTTGGCATATAACTGGTGCTCTCTGAGAGTCTGAAGAACCACACGAAGATGCTGCTCATGCTCCGCCTCACTCTTGCTGTAGACCAGAATGTCATCCAAGAACACAATCACAAACTGATCCAAGTAAGGCATGAAGATGCGATTCATGAGGTCCATGAATACTGCCGGTGCATTGGTTGCTCCAAAAGGCATAACAAGGAACTCCCAATGCCCATATCTCGATCTAAAAGCTGTCTTCGGGATGTCCTGCTCTCTGACTCTGATCTGATGATAACCTGAGCGCAAATCAATCTTCGAGAATACTGAAGCCCCCTTGAGTTGATCAAACAAGTCATCTATCCTCGGAAGAGGGTATCTGTTCTTGATTGTCACTGAGTTCAAGGTACGATAATCAACACATAACCTGGACGTACCATCCTTCTTTTTTACAAGAAGCATCGGGGCTCCCCAAGGCGATCCACTTGCACGAATGAATCCCTTGGTCCTGAGTTCTTCAATCATCTTGTACAATATCTCCAACTCTGACGGCGCCATCCTGTAGACTCTCTCTGATACTGGGGCTGTCCCGGGAATCAAGTCTATAGTGAACTCGATCTCCCGCTCCGGAGGCATACCTGGAAGTTCTTCTGGGAAAACATCTGGAAACTCATCCACTATCCTGGGCAACTGAACTGCTGCTACTGCCATCCGTAATATCGGAGGAGAAGGCTCAACCTCGCCTCGAGAGAAAGAAAACTCTGGCTCGCCTGGAATGCTAAAAACAACCCTACCAATATGGCAGTCTATTCTAGCATACTGGTTCCTCAACCAATCCATCCCTAAGACCACATCATAATCGGCCATCGGAAATTCTATCAACCTAGCGGGGAATTCTCTACCGCTAACTACGATCCGACACGAGAAAAACACTCTATCTACTCCCACAAGTCCGTTACCAGTAAGTATATTAAGCCTTACTGATAATGACTCGGGCTCCAATCCTACCCGTGTCGCGAATCGTGCAGACATAAATGAATACGATGCACCAGAATCAAATAAAGCTGAAGCTGGAAAGGAGTTGACGAGAATAGTACCTGCCACTACCTCTCCTGGTGCCAATCCTTCCTCCACGGTCATCACCATAGCCTGACCCTGCCCTCGGGGTGCTGGTCCCCTCTGCTGAAATCCTTGCTGCCTGCTCTGACTCTGGGCTTGGACTTGTGCATACTGCTGGGGGCTCTGTTGCTGAAATGCCTGGGACTGAGGCGGCAAGGGCCTCGGCAATGGATACTGCTGCTGATGGACCGGAGCTGGTCCTCTCACCGAAGAGCTAGAAAGGTTGGACGAGGATGAACCACCCCTGTTCGGGCAGGATCCAACCCTATGGTCTGGTGCTCCACAAGCCAGACACAATCCCTGTGCCCTGCGACATTCTGCCACCACATGGCCTGGCTTCCCACAATGAGAACAACCCACTGCGGAAGATTGCTTCTGCTTTTGCTGCTGCTGAGGGTGCGTCGGAGTTGAATGCTGAACCGACGTTACTGAGGCCGCTCGCCTCGGAGCTCCAATAGTCAAAGCCCTGGCTGCCGGGGCCGGTGCTGAAGACTGATTCATCTGGCCGTGAGATCTCTTCCGACCCCCGGTCCTATCCACAATCCTCTGGGAGGTATACTCATGCCTCCGGGCTGCTCCCAAAACTGCATCAAAAGTCTGATGCTCAAACTGCTCAACCGCCAACAAGATCTCCAAGTGAAGTCCCTGCTGGAACCGCTGGGCTCTATCATACTCGGTTGCCACCAAGGTGGGAGCAAACCGACGGAGTCTTGAAAACTCGGCCGCATATCCATCGACCGTCCTGCCTCCTTGCTTCAGATTGGTGAACCTGGTCTGCAGATCATACCGAGCCACGGCATCAAAATACTTGGTCTGGAATCTCTCCCGGAATACTGCCCAAGCAATAGGGGCTGCTAATCCAACGGCCTGCGCTGCCCACCAGCTGCGGGCAAGATCTAACAACTGCAGGCGCACCACGGCTACCTTCTCGTTCTCTGGAGTCTTGGCTGCTTCTAGAACCACCTCTGTGTCCTGAAGCCATGCATCTGCCGCGATAGCATCTTCACTACCGTCGAAGAATAGAGGGTTCAAGCGCTTGAAGCTGTTGGCCGTGCTGTTACCCTGATGACCTCCTCGGGTCAAAGCATCCGTCACTGCCTGGTGCAAGGCATCTCCACGCCGGTCTTGGGAAGCTATCAAGGTCCTGACGAGTCCTACCAAAGTACCGTCATCATGTTCTACAGGTTGAACTGGCTGGACTGGTGGCTCTCCGCCAGAAGGCACGACTCTGGAGGCTACTCCGGAATGCTGGGCTTGATCTCCAGGTTGCTGCTGGTCCGCGGGAGGTGCTCCGCCTTGCTGATCGGTCGGGTCAGGTACTATGCCGCTGAAGAAGACGACATAGGAAACAATAAGGAAGGACCATGACAGAGCAACGATACAAGCATATGATCAGGACAAGAATCCAGGGATTCAGAAGATACGAACAGAGATCAAGGACAAATACTGATTGAGACATCTATTCGGTAAACCCTCACATATCTTGATTTACAAGACATGCATGGGCCACCACTTAAACCATGTCATGCCCCAGAACCAGAATACTGGAGAGCGGGGGCAGACATAGCCAGCTACGTATATTGAAATGGATTCTATCTCGCTATACGGTCACGGCTGTCTAGATACATGAGGGTTTATCTACAAGCCATCAGTCTCTTAAGGTCATGAACAAGCCTAGTGTCTCAATCATAAGCAAGTAAGTTAGAGTTACAAGATGTATGATCATGAAATATACAATAATAAGGCGTCCCAAATATTACATATTCAGCTGATCATGAAGCTAGTCGTTACAAAATATTAGGACTAGCAAGAGTTTAGTCATACATGATCAACCCTAGGATTTGTCAATCATGTTACAGCCCGTAGGCAGACAGTAAGTAAGTGCAATCGAGCTAAACAGGTGCTCGTCGGCTAAACGCCTCAAAAGAATATTTTTATAATAGAGCGGGAGAGCCAAAAATAACCCACTCGTTGCCAGGGTTCCGTCTAGTGGCCACCATCTGGCTGGAAGGTCGGTAGATCCTCTGGAGCTGCTCCAAAATCTGGCCACACAAAACCAGCTGGGTCAGACCCCAGAAAGAGCAAGTGCCACAAAGGAGGCTTCACTTAAGAACTAAAACCAGCAATCAGCACAGGAATATAAATATAAATAAAATAAGGACTGGAATAAAAGGAAACATATCAGGATGATATACGACGAGATAACCATGGAACTATTCAGATAGCCAGGTTACAACCCGTAAACCAAACAAGGACCGGGGTTGTAACCCTTCATCTGAACGGAGCTTGGTTTCTCACCATTTATCGGTAAAAATAAATACAGGCATTCAAGTCGTGCAGCAATCTGGAACAGGATCAGGACAAGACTAGACTGGTTAGACTCCATCCAATCACTTCACGGCCAAGCAAGAACTACGGCTTGATACTTTAACTAACTAGGGTTGTCACAAGCCTAATTACTAACAAGATGCAGTGAGATTATTCCACAGCCACAAGCCCTGCAGACCATCCAGGTTCCCCGGGTTAAAAGATTAGAGTTGAATTCAGGTGGGTACATCGTCCAGGAAACGAATGTACCCTTAGGTAGCTTGAAGGGTGCAACACATGTCAGTGTGCTGGAAATGTGCCATACTCGACGGCAGGCTACAGATCCCAAGACGTGCCCAGGTAACGGGATTACCTGTAGCTGGGAAATCTCTTCATGACTAATGTGTTAATCTAGTTATTAACCTTAGTCCATTTCAATAGGTACTCCTGACCGTGGTACTCAGGAGCTCCCTCCCTAGACATGATGCAAGACAGGACTGGTTTATTTGTACACGTACAATCGCCCACGGTGTCCATGTTATTATACAGGTCATGTCATATCAGGTAGCCGTCGCAACAGCTTATCAAGATATAATATGTCAGGTCATCATGTCAAGTGTACTTGTCAGGAGTGCACCACGATGGGCCACTATCAGGTCATGTCAGGTCATTATGTCAGGAGTGCACCACTACGGGTCACTATCGTGTCATGCTCAGGTATCATTTCTAAACATATTAAACAAATCCATGATTATTAAGTTCATGACAAAAGGCGTAAGGATATAAAATGGACGTTAAATATCTAATAAAATATCAATATTACAGGGCTATAAAAGATCAAGGGTAATCAGGCTACGCTCAAGCCAGGCTATGCTCAGGCTAGCGTACGCTCAGGTCTGCGTACCAAAGGATCCATACACTTCCAATGGGAAGCGTACGCAAGGGTCAGCATACACAAGGGCACGCTCAAGCTACAGGTCAGCGTATGCTCAAGCTAGCGTACGCTCGAGCTAGCGTACGAAAGGGCCAGCGTACGCCTTACTCGCTTAAGCTAGCGTACCAAGGCACGCGTACGCTCAAGCTAGCGTACGCTCAAGACTGCGTATGCTCGAGCTAGCGTACGAAAGGGCCAGCGTACGCCTTGCTCGCTTAAGCTAGCGTACCAAGGCACGCGTACGCTCAAGCTAGCGTACGCTCAAGACACACTGCCAACATGCAGCGTATTAAGGCTAGCGTACGCTCGCTAAAGAGCAGCGTACGAAGGCTAGCGTACGCTCGCTAAAGAGCAGCGTACGAAGGCTAGCGTACGCTCGCTAAAGAGCAGCGTACGAAGGCTAACGTACGCTCGCTAAAGAGCAGCGTACGAAGGCTAGCGTACGCTCGCTAAAGAGCAGCGTACAGCTCAGCGGCATAAGCTAAAAGTAGCTCACTGTTCACTGTCTTCTCCAAATGGCAAGAACAGCAAGAACTCTAAGGTTGAATCTAAGCTTCCATTGTCCATATCTTGGTCAAAACAAGTCCGAATCCAACTTTCCAAAGGTCAAAATTGGGTAGAATGAGATGGTCTAAAACATGGAACTATCAAAACTTGAAAACAAGGAAGTTTAATAGATCAAAACCATCAAAATCTGAAAATAGCAAAACTCTAGATCTACAACAATTAAAGCCTCAAAATGGAAAATGGCAAGTTCTAATGTGGTTTAGAATCATGAGGAGAAGCTAATGAAACCATCAAAAGGAGTTCTCTTATGGAAGCAAGTTGCACTTGCCTATGGTGTTCTTGGTTGGTGGAGAAGAGTAATGGTGAGGGAAGGAGAAGTAAATGAGAATTATGGAGAGAGAGAAAGAAGAAATGGCAATAAATATCAAAGGTGGTGGTAGGTAGGGGGGTTGTGGTGGAAATGAAGGAGAAGCATAGGCTAAGGTGTTCCACCCTTGGCCCATGATGAACCAAGCATTGGGCCGGCCGAACCAAGCCAACCCAAACCGAGAGTAAACAAGCCAAGCCAAACCAAGGAGATATGCAAATACAAGATAAAATACGTATACGTATTCCAAATACGTAATACGAACAACAGGTATTACATAAACTTGGCCAGCTCCCCTCTCATTTCATCAATTTCTTTGATGGAGTAATCCTTTCTCCCAGCAAACTACAAAAAAAACACAAAATTAATTATTACATTAATGACTTCATTTTATACCAATAAAACAAATATTATATTTATAGAATTATCTTAACATCTAACTTACCACTTTGTCTAATTTGGTAGTAGAATGTTGGAATATATCCTTCATATATTTCATTACATAGTAATCACTTTCACTATTGTTTGGTTGTTTAGGACACTGCATTAGAAAGTAAAAAAATTAAAGGAGTTAGCACGAATAATTAATCAAGAAAAAAATGGAATGTAAATTTAAACTTACATTTACACAGTTCTATGTTAGGTTTTTCGACTTCATCCCTTTTTGAGCGAGCCATATCTTAAAAGCCCTACAATAAAAAATGTGTCATATAAAGGTTCATGGAGATTCATTAGTTACCTGTAAGGGATATTTCACAAAAGAAGGCTCATGGAGATTCATTATTATGGCAAAGCAAGCTTGTATGATTGGAAACATTATTTTTTTGTTGTGCTTCTTAGCTCATCTTCTGAGGTCTAATATATGTTACATAAAGAAGCCAGAAGGTTGACACCTTCATCTGACTTCATAGCTAAACCAACAGATCACATCCATCAGACTCCAAAGTATTATGAACAACATAAAACTAAATGTTGGGCATAATTAATGCAATCATGAATTGGAAGATTATTACTTAAAAGTTTGGAATCCTGGATCTTGAAGGTCCTGGACCGAACAGGAACATGAAGAACAAGTATGGCCTGCTGAAAGTTCCTACCAATAGTTAAGAGTATACCTTAATGTAAACCACAGCTGAGGCACATAAAACCTAACCAAAACCTTTAAAAAGCCATGTAGCAAGCAGGATGTTTGGACAAACTCCATTAGTACAAGTCACGAGATCCTTGAAACGGCTGAATGCATGGGTCCGCAGAGCCAGGAACAATAGCCATCCAAACTGATGGTAGTCAGAAATAAATCCTAAACTGCTAGAATCGATAGAATCCTGACATTCCTACTTCCCCTATGAAGAAATCCAGGTATGCTCGCCTATAGTGTTTGATGTTCCAAATTTGGCAATTTGAAAACGTGGGATATCATACATAATTATGATGAAAAGAAAGCAAGAATAACCAATGTTATTACACATAAAAGGTGAGACCATAGTGTGATGTGCTTAGCAACTGTATATTCCAGGAATTTCAACATATAGCTTTAGCAATAATACTTGTCAATCTGATTTCTTCCTTACACCATCAGAAACTGGAATGCTTTGTAATTTCTATAGTCAAATAAAGATATAATTTTTATAGCATTAATATGCTTCTATACCCTTTTCGATTTATCTTTTCTCTATCGAATTGACTAAAAAAGATCACAAATGTTGGTATTGGTCAGTATCGCTAGTGGTCGCTAGCGGTTCAGACATGCCAAACTGTATCACATATGTTGATACTGCAAACAATGTTTGAAAAACTATATATCACAGTTTGCTACTTGTCTGAAGCACAGAAATTACAACTACATGCATATGATACATGCCAAGTCTAACAGCTATTCATACAAACATATGGGAGTCTAAGTTGTGCATTACCTGCTAAGAAGACTTAAGTGGACAAATTGGCCTGCAACTCCTTCAACTAATTAGAAATGTAAGACAACAAAAATCTGCGAGAAACCACCAAATACTATATTAATAAGAAAGGATAAAGGAGTTTATCTATACCTCTAGCCGCTTCTCCCAGTTTAATTTGCTCAAGGATTGAATATTATGCTTTAAGTAGAACAACATGAGTTGTGGGGCTTTCATGGCATCCTTAAGTTGGGTTCAGCTATAGCAGCAAAAGCCTTGTATAAAATTTGGTTCAGCTAGATGAGACCTTTGCCAATTTAAAAAAATGAGTGTTATTACGATATAGAAAACAAAGACCATATGGTCACAAGTAACAACCTTAAAAGCAATCCCTCTAGGCTGCATCACCTCTAGTTCCTAAAGAATGATGATCTGGCAAGAAAAATCCATATATTAGTATAAGTAACATATAACACCTTACCATTTTAAAAAATGTTAGTAGTAATAAAACCTTTTCCCTCTTTTTTTATCCGGGCTTGGGACCGGCAATGCAAAGATAAGCAATGAATTGGCAGAGTTAAAAAAGGGTTTTTTAATATCCAAAAGCATCACATATATAATTGGTAAACGTAATCAAAATACTTGAAAACATGATAAACATGTATTTTAAGGTTCATCTATATAAAATAAATAAAACCAACAAAAGACAACTATGTTTAACAAGTTTCAGTCCATAGCATACCTGCAAAAGATAACTAGTACTAAAAGTGAGATAGAGATCATCAAACATACTCCAACCAGCAATCTAGCCAAATTAGAAATCCCCTATCGACCAAACCGGCAAAAGTATGATTTCCCCCTTGCGGAGGGTTGACTAAAGGAGCAATCTAGCCAAATTAGAAATCCCATACAAATTGAAGTCAAATTTACACCACTAAATTCCCTGACAATATTTGAACCAGAATTTTCTGAATACATTACACAACAAGAATGAAAAGTAGACATTACAATCTATTCTATAGGTAAAACTGGAAGAAAAAAAATATACCTGAGGATGAGCCTTCCTTGCTGTTATATGGAGTGCAGTATTGCCCTTTGTACCTACCAAGGTGCCTACCATAGGTTCACAGTTTAGGAAAGATAGGTATAAGATCATAAAAAATATTATTGTCTGGATAAGTTCAAAACATTCCAAAACCTGATACTGACAATCAATATAAGAACACTATTAAGTAAACCATATCTTCGAAAATACACGACAAAAAAGAGTGAGGTAGAGAAAAAAAGAAAAGACACTTATAATATTAAAAACACGATTTGGGTACATATCAAAATGACCAATAAGTGACTGCTTATTTGCGTAAAGAAAACTTTGATGTATTGGATGTCATACAAAAGTTAGAGAAGCTCGGTATTGTTGCTAGGGTGAGGTTCTTCTCTTTCTAAAATTTCCAACAATTCAAGTCTCTCCACAATTATGATCTCCCACGTCATATACTATTGTAGCTAATTTGAATATTTAAAGCTAGTAATTTGAGCTGTGTTCTCTTTATCTCAACAAATCTTAGAAGATGGTATTTAGTTGTTTACCTAGCAGTTCTGATTCATGGCTAGTATTATGGTGATATATATATATATATATATATATATATATATATATATATATATATATATAGGTTAAAAAATAAGTAATATCCAAATCCAAATCCGATAAACTCAAACCATAATTGGAAGAAATAATCAACTTCCCCGCAGAATCTACCACTAAAGCCAGGAGGTTTTGACTAATTATAGTTGAATTACATTGTCTAGAGAAGCCATTGAAACATTAATCTTTTATTAAATGGGACTCCTATTCTGTTCCATACAATAACTCACTATAACAAGCCCGCAGAATGAAGCCTAAATCTACCCTCATGACATACTAAATCAGCATTTGGCACTGAATAATTAACCAAAATATTACAGAGAATTTGCTGCTGGGGATGCTAGTTTCGGGAGAGAGATCTGGTCTAATTTTCCGTCGAGTCATTCTCGTGCGACTACTCAACTAGTAGCCGTATCCTGAGTTATCCATAGGATTTCCAGCAGGAATAGGCTCAAGTTCCTTGATGTCAACCATCACAACATCAGATGTAAGGAAGGTTCTTGCAACTGATGCAGCATGTTCCAAACAACACCTTACCACCTTAGTGGGGTCAATAATCCCTGCAGCCATCAAATCCTCAGCATTATAGCCGTATTTAGGGTCATCACTTCAGAGCATCTTCTCAGTACCACACTTCCATTAACTCCAGCATTTTTCGCAATCAGTTTCAGTGGGTAACTTAGACCTCTTTTAACAATATCTGCCCCAACCTTTTGCTCAGTATCATCAAGAGTATCCTTGATTGCGTCAACTTTTGCTGCCAGCCTTAGAAGAGTGCAGCCACCACCAACAACAATCCCTTCTTCAACAGCAGCCTTTGTGGCATTTAGGGCATCTTCCACCCTCAATTTCTTTTCTTTTAGTTCTGTTTATGTTTGTGGTCCAACTTGAATGAGAGCAACACCACCAGAGAGTTTGGTTGTATGTCATATTCCCATGAATGGCTTCATTTATGGCACTAGACGTTTCTACTGGCAATGTTCTATGGAAAAACAATGGTCGCCTATATGTCATATTCCCAGGAATGGCTTTACTTATGGTAAATATTTTCACAATAAGCACGCCGATGTTTCTCATTTAAATTGACTTCAAATTCTTTGCATTTGATTATGTACTCTTTATTGACCTATTAGGCGAAGATTCACCTTATGGTATAACAGGGTAATTTACACCAGTTGACATAATTCCTCTCATCTTCTGGTATATATTGTTGTCTTTTGTTCTACAAGAAACAAAGTTGCATATTGCTACCCTGCAAAAGATATGCTAGTAATAAATGTTCAGTTCATTTACATCCAAAAGAACTGCATGTCACTCTAATTTGAATTGATAATTGCAGAATCTTGAAACCATAGATGCATGCATATCTGAATAATTTTGTATTGACCATCCTAGTTGATTTAGTTCTCCAAAATGAGGTGAATGGGTATGTTGCAGAGGACAACAAAGCTTAATTTAAGAAAAGAATTCAAATAATAGGCTCTCCATGTTAACAATATTGTAAATTTATCAGCGGGAGGCAATGATTATGTTAAATTACAATTTGAAGTCCAATAGAAATAAGCTGCCAAGTGCCAACCAAACTTCTAGATGATCCAACCAAACTTCTAGATGATCAGTTATATATTGGTTTGCTCAAGGGCCTTTATTAAATCTGTCAAAAATTTGTGTTACAACCCTAACTAGGGCTCAGATCTATGAAACTTGTCCATGAGGAGAAGGAAGTAATTAAGAAATCATCCCCTAACTAGGTTTCAGACCTTTATTAAATTTATTATATCTTTCAAACGAACGTTGTGGAACATATCCTCCCCGTTTACAACCCTGCATATAACAACCTTCTATTAAACATTGTAAAAGTCTTTTTACAATATTTTTTTCAACATTGTAAAAGGGATTTTTTTTTTCTTGTAGTGTTAAGCTCAGGCAGACAAGGAGCACCATCCAAGTTCTTCTAAACTATAAAGAGGTAAGATGATAAAATATTTCAAAGGGAAATGCATTCATATATATGACATACTACTAACCAAAGAGTGAAAAGGAATAACATTCCTATTATAATTTACTAGTCGGAGCTTCAAATTGAGATCAAACTAATTCAAGATATATGGAAAGCATGCTAATAGCTATGGGGTTAAAAATATCAGAGAGCATAAGCACCAAAAATAAGCTTGATCATATAAAACAACATTAAAAGAGTGTGCACCTTATTTCGACGCTGATCTGAATGGCTTATATATTCTAAAGGGAGTCGTGCACCTTTCGATAACTTAGCAAGAACTGAGATCAGATCGTCTAATTTTGATCTCTCTTCTCCAACAAACTTCTTTATGATGGCATGGCAAGGAACACCTGCACGATAGAGCATGTATTTGCAAGACAATACTCAACCCCAGTGGTTTCAAAACAAGAAGTCAGGAAAGCAGTATATGTAATAAGCGACATAGCTAACACATCATGCTTCTTGTCCTACTAAAAACTCGTTGGATGTTGAAGTTCCTAGTTAGATGAACAATGAAATAATCAAAACTTTTAACAACGTGAAATCATCAAAATCCCTATGAAATCACTTGGCATCATCCAAAACCCTAACTTCCAACTGAGCCTTCTCCTAAAACCATCGTGCCAACCCAGAACTCCCTCCCAAAACCCATGCAAAACTGAACTTTCCAACATGATAACAATCAAAATCTATCACACACACACAAAAATCAATCAATCGAGAGAGGTTTCGAAGGGATTCCTTATTATGGAGGTGGGAGAAAACCCCAACGTAGGTCGCTGAGGGGGAGGTGAGCACTTGCCCCTGTTCCTCCAGGGAGGAGTTGGCGTAGACGACGGCGATGGAGAAGTCACCGGAGGCGTGGGGCTTCAGGTCGAGGTGTCACGGTAGGCCGTCCCCATCGCCGTCGAGGTGCCACAACATCGACTTTCGGAAAGAGGTCGACGAAGATGTTGACTTCTTCTAGGACCTGCACAAAAGTTATGGTTCTGCCGATGGTGGAGGAAGGAGTGGTGCTTCTTGTAGTGGCGTTAGTGAACGTCGGCTGCAGAAGTTGACAGGGACTTTGGGAGTTTCCACGGCTGGAGAAGTCCCCGTCCCCGTCGGCTGGCGAAGCTCGAAGAGAGGCTGCCGATGGTGTCGTTGCGGTTGCTAGATGGCCCGCAGAGGATTCGACGAGGAAGAGGAAGGGGGTGGGCTTGAGGGAGAAGAAGAAGAAAATTAGGGATAAATGGGATTGGATTTGGGAGGAAGTAAAAAATCTCAGCCCTAGTATATGTGTGTGTGTGAGAGAGAGAGACGGGATCCCACCCTAGTATATAAGCAATTAAAAGCAAAAGATTAAAAATATATTTCACATCTTTTCTTGCATAGATAAAAGATGACTTCCATAAAATTCTTTGACGACCCTTATTTTTCTAATCGTCATCATAATATATTTTTTATGACACTATCTTTTTTGAGTATCATTGATTACGTTATTAATGATAGTCATCTAAAAAGCCGACATTAAAATTATCACTAATGACATTTTTTTACGAGTGTCATCTATAAAGTGTCATTGTTAACGATTTTTGTAGTAGTGTCAAGAGATCACCATCTCCTCCATCTTTTTATCGACAACCTATGTGTCAAATAGTTAATTAATGCATTAGAAAAGCTATTGATATCTCAAATCAGAATATATATATGTGTGTGTGTGCGCGCGCAAATGACCTTTAGCTTAGTGGTTAAGAGAGATGTATGCGGTCCGAGTGTTCAGGAGATCGATTTCCGGTGGAAACGTTTGCCACAATTACCTTCTTTCTTCAATATATATATATATATATATATATATATATATATATATATATATATATATATATATATATATATATATATATTTTTTTTTTTTTTCGGGCTCAGTTCGTGGCACTATGTCGACAGGCCTCCGACGTTGCGGATGCCCCGCATCACACAGGCCAATTCATCATTGCCCTGACCAGCGCCCCCGCTCGAGGCTGCGGCCAAATGGCCGCCGAGCCACCCCGAGTGGAGTGAGTGGGAGCGTGAACCCGCAAGGGCTCGAACTCACGACCTCCCCACTGGGAGCCACTCGTCCTAACCCATTGAGCTAGGACCGCCGGTCACACACACACACACACACACACACACATATATATATATATATATATATATATATATATATATATATAAATTAATTAAATTTTTTTTATTCGGTTTTCGGTTTTGGACCGAAACCGAAACCCAAAACTGAAACCGAAACCGAATAAGAAAATTTAGTATTTTCAAAACCGAAACCGAACCGAACCTCTTATTCGGTTCGGTTCGGTTCGATTTTCGGTCCAAAACCGAATAATGCTCACCCCTATTTGTAGTTGAGTGATTTGAAATTTTGAATACTTAGTTGAGTTATTTGAATTTATTGGATGTCCACCCCCTGAGCCTCAATGGTTGGCTGGTCAACACATGGCCTTAAAAGATTCAGCAGAAGAGGATTCAAGGCATATATCATGTTGGTACATGTCCATGCCATATATATATTGACCGAGTAATAATAAAACTAGGAGGGGTCCCTCAACCGTAATTTCGTCCAAGCTGGTTAAAGAGGACACGAGGTATCTACAGAATTGGACGAGTCATGGATGGCAACCATATCTGTGAAAACTGTGCTCCTTGGCATGTGATTTTCCGCGGGTCTGTATGACGGTCGGCCGCGAAGTACTATGGGGAGGAGGCAATGGACTGGACCGTCTTGCACGTGCACACATGCATACAAAAGCGTTTGCGAAGACACTTTTATGAATTTGTCAGATTTTTTTTGAGGTGTCTAAGAGCGTCTCCAAACCTATTGTATTGTTTTACTAGAGGATAACCCGTGTCATAATGGCACGGACACAAATTCGACCTTCTCGACATAGGCGTGCAGGTACCGTACCAGCGTCAGGGAGTTACGGACGGAGACGCGATATCTGAACCCGGCCTTCTCGACGTAGGCGTGCAGGCACCGGACCAGTGCCAGGGACCCGAGCCCGGCGGAGACGAACACGGCAAAGACCACGGTGGCGGTGTTCGGGACGGCGTGGGGCCTCATGGAGGCGAAGACGCGCAGGACCGTCGCGGGACGTCCGAGGGCGGCGAGGCCCTAGACGGCGGCGATCCAGGAGACGACGTCCCTATGCGGCATTCCATCGAACACCCGCAGGACGTGGTCGGCGAAGCCGCGTCAGGAGTAGACGGTGAGTAGGACGGTCTGCACGATGGGGTCGAGCCAGAATCCGAGGAGGAGGGTGTGTGCGTGGAGCGACCTGGTGGCGGCGACGGTGGTGGTGGTGTTGAGCAAGGAAGAGAAGGTGTGGGAGTCGGGAGGGACGCGACGGCGGAGCAATTGGGAGTAGATGGAGAGTGGGTCGGCGGAGATGGCGATGGCGGTGTTGAAGGAGAAGGGGTTAGGGTTGGTCATGGCGGAGAAGAGGGAGGCAGCGAAGGAAGGGTCGGCGTCGGCGGCACGGTAGAGGAGGCTGCTTGCGACGAAGGGGTTGCGAAAGAGGTCGTCGACGATGGCGTGGGCGAGGATGGAGCGGAGGCAGCGGAGGGAGAGGCGGTGCAAGAGGAGCTGGAGGCGAGGGTGTCGTTGGAACAACCGGTTGCTCTGCACCCAACGTGGGACCTCCTTCTCTCTTATAGAGAGAGGGACAATTTAGTCTTTCATCATCGTTGAACCAAAGTACATGGGTCGGACCAAAAATCCACTGTGCTTTATATTATAGATATTATGATCCTTACATGGCATGACACACAAGACAATATCTTTCCTATATGGCAAGATAATATTCACACAAGACAATGAGATAAAAAAGTATTCTCCAATGCAAAAGTATTAATAAGACAATAAAAAAATATTTTTTTCCAACTTTCAAGACAACTCATCCACTTCTTCATTTTTTTATAAATATTTCTATTCATAATTGATGATGTGGAGACAAAGTCATTGTGAAATGCATTGTCTAGATCTAGGCAACTAACTTCACATTGTCCTTTTCATGTCAACTTCATGATTTATTCTACATTTGTATTGAAATTTTTTTTTTGAAATAAAAGCTTGTCATTCCTATGCGGCAACCATTTTTTCTAAACTCACAATAGGACTGAAGATGCTATAATTTGTTAGACTTGAGACAACAACAATGTACTATCAAGAGAGTAGTTGCGGAGACAGTAAAATATAATGTGTGAAAACAAATTTTAAAAAAATAGAGTTAGAATTTATTCTGTTATATAAACAAAATAAAAATTTACAAGACAAATGATTAGATTAAAATAGTCTTAATATAAAAAAATTTAGTACCTAATCAATCAAATATTTCATTGCATATATACCAAGATAAAAATTAAAGTATGGAAGAAAAATGAGAGTTTTGTCAAAAAAAATTTATTTTTTTTTACTTTTAACTTAATAGAATAAACGGTATAGCTTTTAGTCTATAGCCTATAGGCAAGTAAGGACAAACTGGAATGGTAGGATAAAAAGAGAATTTTAGTGAGAAAAAGTACTAAAAAAATATCTATACATAATTTATTTTTTAAGAAAATGACCATACTCTGCTACGGTCATCCTGCCTTGCAAAAAAAATGTTGATGAAAGATAATTGTTACCGTCAAATTTCAATTTACATATATGACAAAAGAAAAATGTTGATGAAGTATTGTAGTGGATTTTTGTGTTATGCCGTTATCTTGTGCTAAATACTTGAAATGTAGGTTTGCATCCTCACTAGGCGACTACTAACATACAATCTTATCTACGGATCTCCATAAAATTAAGGCTATAGTTTGAAAAAAAATACAAATCCCAATTAGGCATAAACAATGTAGTGAATCTCTATTCAAATATAAACTTACGCATATTAGACATTATACTAATATTTCTTGAATCTCTATTAAATGACAAACAATTTCTTAGGACTCATACTCACAAAACCATTTTGGACTTTGTACTAGTTAAGTTCCATGAAAAGTTGACAAAAGTGAAATATCTTCGTCGGATCGAAAAGTGTGTGTGCGTGTGTGGGGTGGGGGAGGGGACCGAAAGAGGGAGATGAGGCAGTATGGGGGAAGGCTCACCAGAAAGGGTCGAGACGCATCATAGAGGGTTGGATTGACCGGTTGAGTAAGTTCTGTTTTGGGGGGGGGGGGGGGGGGGGGGGGGGGGGGCGGGGGGGGGGGAGGGGGTAGTGCAGGAGGACTGGGGGAGGCACATGAAGATGAAAGGGACGGTCGGTTGGATGACGGCGCAAGCATTAGGTGCTTGAAAAAGTTATGGAAGAGACTCGGGGGCTGAAAAGAACAAAATTATGTTAGAACAATAATTATGTTTTACCTTAGTCCATAGCTAATTCAGCGATGTACATGTCGTCGTAGAATTTGTCGTGAGTAAGCACGTAACATAGCAACATATTCGACAATGTGTCACTGCCGAATTTATATCTCGTGAGATCTATTGCTAGTAGGTCGTTATTACATCATTGATTAGGGACACTTTCGTTCTCTCGTCCATATACATCGTTGATCTGATCTATATATAGTTTCTTTAGTAGTAAATTCGTAGGTGGTGTAAAACTAAAGCACCAGCTTAATTGAATTTATATTCCTCAAAATAGTGTAAAGATAGAGATTTCTAAGACGGGCCATCAACACACACATCCTAATACAAAAATAAGAAAGTACTTTGGTTTGGCCCACATAAGTTGGAAACTAAAACGATAGACGCAATCCAAGAAAATTACTAATGGCATCACAAAAAATGATAGGGTTCGGATCATTACACTTAAGTTGTAAAAGTAGTAGGAGAATACCACAATTTGTCAGATGACAATGCACTATTTCAGACATCCAACTTCTCCTTTCTTTCATTCAACTTCTTCTTGCTCTTGCAATCTTTTGCTCTTTCAAATACCGTTATTGATGATTTCGACTCCCATTATTAATTTCAACCAACTGTCAGCTAAATTAACACCTTCCTGTTGAAGATCCAAGTGAAAGGTAAAAGATGGGAGGACATATTCTTCCCCTTCTTCCTATCCCGAGCCCTCTCTTCCATCTTCCTGAACCTATCAGGTAGGCCACACACATACTCCTGCGCTTGCCTCCCCTCCGCCGACAAGCCGCTCACCGTCTCCACGTTCCATCTCCTCACGAAGAACTCCACATTGTCGGCGTAGTCCTTGGACGTGTACACGCCAATATTCTCGGCCACGGTCGAGTAGTGTAGGAACAGGTCTCGGTCGTGCCCATCGAACATGAGTAGAGCAGGCATGGTAATCCTCCTTCTCATCATATCCGCGAGGGCTAGCATGGTGGTGTCGGGGTCGACCTCGAACAACTTCTCGACAATCTTGGTGTAGGCCACCTCGTGCCTCTTCTCGTCGGCTGCGATCAGTCCGCATATCTTCGCTAGCGCAACGTCGCCATGGCGTTTCACGTGCCTCGCGGTATTCGAATGCGACATGAATGTTGCCCTCTCCTGAAAGGAGGTGTAGATGAGGCCACAATAAGGATTTGTGTCTGCACCAGTGGTCATACCTGCACTATGGGTGAGCTACATTAAATACGTACTGAAATAACAAACAGAAAATTTTGAAAATGAATGAATTTTTCTGAAATTATAAATAAGATAATAAATATGTAAAGTTATAATATTATTGAACACGATACGTCAGCCACAAGAGGGCTGATTTTGAGAGAAGAATAACATTATTCTAACCTGAATAAAAGTTACCGGAATTAATTTTATTACCATGCACGTACAGTACAGTATCTTTAAGAAAAAAAAATATATATATATGTATGTACGTATTTATTTACCTGCAGCAATAAGATACTGTAGAGTCTTCTCCAGTTGCCTCATGTCAAGCCTGCCGCTGAGATAGAGATACTTGTTGAGAAGATCCCCGTGCCTGTTCTCTTCTGCAGTCCAACCCCTAGACCACCTAGCCCAAGGAGCCGCGCTGGCGCCCGTCTCGTCCCCGACGCAGTCGAACGTGTTGAAGACCGTCTGGTAGGTCGGCAGCGCCTCCTCCGTGATCATGTTTCCAGCCAGGCAGACGTGGTACTCGTCGGGGACGTCGGCTGCCCGCTCCCTGATCGCCTTCACTTTGTCGAAGAACTCCTCCTCGTCGCGGGAGCTGGGATCGGGAAGGAAGTCCTGAGGCTGCCACGAGGACTCGACGGGCTTCAGCATCGTCAGGATGCTGTCCTCTACCCATCCCTCCAGGGACTTGAACACCTCGCGCTTCTCGGGTGTGATCAGCTTCCATTTCGGAATGCTGCTCGTGGCTAATTCTCTTCGCTCGAGTGCAGGAAGGGAGAGGGACATTAGATATTTGGAAGAGCATGGTTTAGAAGAAGCTTTGCGACATGTACCGGCTCGGAGCAAGTATCCGTGGAAGGAAGACGAGAGCTCTAGTACCATATTGTTGTCAAGCTTTTCACTTCTGTTGTATCTAAATGCCTTCTCTTCTCTACTTATATAGAGGTGATCGGTCATATACATACACACAACAGCATTGCATTTGTATGCATTATAACCTCTAATATACAAAAATTAAAAAAAATACATACACACAAAAGCGTTTGTAGGCTACTCCTCTAATCTTACATTCTTAGACAAGGGTAGGATATGAAAGTGAGTCTCGATAAATAAAAATATATTCAATTTCTAAACGAATTTTATTAATTTTTTTTAGACACCAATTTTATCGTATAATATCTTGTTAAAAGAATACAAATGAAAATATCATAATAACTAATTTTGAAACCTTAAGTTTTTTTTTTTCTAACGACCAAACTAAGACAAATAATGTTGGTGTTGGGTGGGGTTCCCAACCTATGTGGAGAACACTCCGGAGTGTGGCGAACTTCATCCGTATGTCAAAAAAAGCTCGGAGAGTCGAAGGTGATGAATTTTAGCATGTGTCAGAACACTAAAAACATTAGCCAATATTAGCAATATACAGACTGTATATCATAGTATACCACCGGTATGTGGTTGTTCGTTTCAGAAATTTTGACTCGCCGATTCTGTATACCATGATATATTGTCGATATATCTTTGTCAGGGGTTGAAGTCAAATTTGGATGTTTTATTTACACCATTGGATCTAATCGATTATGTTTGCTGCAAGAATTACGAGACTTTAAATAGGTTTCTCTAACCATAATCCCCATCGAATCACATCTACCGGAGAGAGAGAGAGAGAGAGAGAGAGAGAGAGAGAGAGAGTTCTCAAGTCTGCAACTTTCAAATTAAATAAGAGAACGAGGGTCTGAGTTTCATTTCACTTCGTAAAACCAACATTTTTTTCTCCCTATACATATATGTGTATATATATATATAAAGTTTCCTTTAAATAGATTTGTGTATATATTTATATATATATGGTATATTTATATAGTTGGGTATACAACCAAATTATCTCAGATTTGTACACCCTAACAGCAGCTCTTCATACACACACACACACACACACACAATCTCTCTTCACAAGTTTTAGTACATGTGTGTATGTATGTGTGTATATATATATATATATATATATATATATATATATATATATATATATATATATATATATATATATATATATATATATATGTATCAGTGGCTATTTTGAAGGATGATCATTTCAAGTAATTTTGTAAAACCCCTAAATTTACTAGATAATTTATTAATCAATTAAATTAATTTTTTATATACACATTTAATGTATAGATATATTGTAACTATATATATATATATATATATATATATATATATATATATATATATATATATATATATATATATATATATATATATATATATATATATGTGTGTGTGTATTTAGAATACAAAGATTTTTTATATATAAAGAATTATATATATATTTAAATATATGAGCTAAATATATTTTCTATGCATAAATATAAATGGAATAGATTATTAGTAATAATTTTAAATATATATTTACTTAGTACCTAGATATATATATTTCCTTAGTACCTATATATATATATAATCATAAAAGAGTTCCTAAGGCACTAGCCTAGTGGTAGTGCGGGGGCCACCTGAAAGTAGGTCTCGGGTACGAATCCCTCCCGGGTGGCTGGATGGCTTTGGGCCACGATCCAACTTGGAGAAATGACATCTCAAATAATATATATATATATATATATATATATATATATATATATATATATATATATATATATATATATATATAACAAATGTTCCATGTTTCTGGAGAAAGGTGCTGGCGACTCGGGAAACCTAGGGCTTCCGCGCGGGCCACCCCCGCAGCCGTCGGACCCCCTGGACGGCGGGGTCCGGGCCTCGGCGGCGAAGGGCGGCCCTCCCCTCGGCGGTGGGGGGGGCCGAGATCACGTTCGGGGGGGTCGGGCGGACCCGCCGACGCCGGCGACGGTTCGTATTCCCCTCCAAACGGTGGGGGGGGAGGAGCGGGAGAACAGGGGGGGTCGGGTGGACCCCCCTAGGTGGTCGACGACCCCCCCAAGCGGAGGGGGGGGGGCGGGTTCTACGGGCGGGGGGCCGGGTGTCCTCCACGCGGTGACGGGGGGGGTCGGATTCTTTGAGGGATGGCCCCATGGATCCGATCTTTAAATTCGGTACGGGTTCAGGATCGTTGGGGAACCAAACGGAGGAGGGGGGATGGACGACGGTTACACGGCGTCGCGTGGTAAAGTCCGGGGGGAAGACGGGAGGCGGACAGGGTCAGGTAAGGGTGCGCCCTCCTGATAGCCGTCCGAACGGGTCCGGGTCTCGGCCATCTGGCCGGGGTCAGGGAATGTCTGCTGGGAGATCAGTGGGTTGGCGGCCTAAGGCGACGGCGGCGGACAAAGGAAAGAGTAAGGTGGTGGATCTGGACGCTCAGGGATCTGGGACTTCGCGCCCGATGATTGCCCCGAGGCCTCTTGGGGTCCCTCCTCGGCCTACTGGTCGGTCCTGGGCTGAGATCTGTAAACCTGTGGGGCCGAAAACCCCCACATCGATGGAGTACGTCCCGCCGATCAAGGCAGGGAGGGGTTTTCGGGCCTCGTTTCCTGTGGAGGAGATCCAGAAGGTGACGGCATACTGGGAGAATACCCTCGTCCTATATGTCTTGGGCAACAAGCCCTTCTATGGGCAGATCCGGGGCTATGCTGCGCGTGTCTGGAAGCCTAAGGGGAGTATGGAGTTCTTCGCTCGCGAAAATGGATTCTATTATGTGAAGTTCGGACTGGCGGAGGATGTCGCTAGGATCCTCCAAGGCGGCCCATGGACGTTTGACGGCCGACTGATCATCCTCGAGGAGTGGACCCCGGAGCTGCGTTGTGAGAGGAAAGTCCTGAATGCCATCCCAGTATGGATTCGATTCCCTGAGTTCCCGGTCCGGTTTTGGAGTATACCTTTGTTGATGCGGCTGGCCAGCCTGGTGGGTACCCCGATCAAGGCAGATGAAGCTACTGTTTTTCGGACGCGATTGATGTACGCTAGGATCTTTGTGGAGATTCGGGCAGGGGGAAGCTCCCTAAGATGGTGGAATATGAGATCCCTTCTGGGGAGGTGCTCACCCAGAAGATGGAGTATGAGTGGGTCCCACCTACCTGTTCACGATGCTCCTGCTTCGGACATATGGCCAGTGCATGTTCGGGGGTTGGACCTCCGGTGGAGCCTCCGAGTTCGTCTCCAGAAGCCACCTGCGATATGGATTTTCAAGATGATAGCGTAGAGGAGGTCTTAGAAGGGGAGGATACTCATCTTGTGAGTGATATTGGTTTGAGTCTCGTAGTTTCTACTCAGCTTGCTTCCACGGCCGAGGCGAAGTCTACTTTCCAGGGGCTGAGTAGTATAGTCACTAGAGGCATGGTAGCGTCGGAGATTGAGGCAAGAGGGGAAGGCGTATCATCTGGAGGGCAAGTCTACTGTAGGAAGAGGCGTGCTGTTGGCCTGTTGAGAGATGGCCCTTCCACGACGGTAGGACTTGCTACAAACAGAGAGGAGGCAGTTTGTGTTGACAATCCTGCCTGGGCGTTGGTTCTATCTCAGGTCGTTCCCCAACAGGCGGCCCCGAATGGGATGGAGGAGGATTCGTTAGCGACGGTTGTGGCACCTACCCCTGGTGCCGAACCGGGCAATTTTACTGGGGACCCCACTTCTCATTAATAAATGGCCATTATCGCCTGGAATGTGAGGGGGACGTGTTCGCTAGGGAGGTGGAGAGAGATTTATGGGGTGCTCCACAGAGAGAAATGTGATATTTCTATTATATTAGAATCCAAAATCAAAGGTGAGAAGACTCTTACTCGACGGACTACTGCTCATTGGGCCCAACTGCACAACCTGGCTCTCTGTGATATGGCCAGGATTTGGGTTCGATGGAACTTGAAGAGTTGGGATGGTGACTTGATTTTGATGACAGAGCAGTTGATTGCCATCTCCTTCGTGAACAAGGATGGCTTCCGGTTCTTGCTGGGGGCTGTCTACGGGCATAATGACAGAAGGAGACGGGAGTCCTTATGGAGCGACATCTCCCGTGTTTCATCTGTTGCTGCCTCGTCGTGCCTTCTTCTACTCTTTATCGGGAACTTCAATGCCCTTCTGCACCACGGAGAGAAGCTGGGAGGTCGGCCGGTCCCAGATTCTATCCTTTATGATTTCCAGAGATGTCTCCTGCTTGCGGGGCTTCGGGGATTGACTCGCTCAGGCTTCATATGGACTTGGCACAACAAAGCTTTCCATAACAGGGTTGCTTGTCAGCTAGATCGAGCTCTGGGCAATGGGGAGTGGTTCCGTCACTTTCCCAACACTTCGACTGAGGGTCTGGCAGCTGGGGCCAGCGACCACTCCCCTATCCGGGTTGGCTTCACAGCTATGTCTCCTGGAAAGTCTCGCCTATTCAGATATAACAACAGTTGGTATCTATCAGAGGGCTACCTGAAGGCTGTTACGGAGGGGCTCACTAGCGGGCAAGAGGGGACGGACCAATTCTGCTTGGTTCGTCGTCTCAAGGCCACGAAGAGAGCCCTTAGGAGTTGGGTGAAGGGGTTGCCCAAGTCCACCTTAGAAGATAAGGAGGTGGAGTTGTGGACCCTGCAGCAGGACATGCAAGCTGACATGCTGAATGGAGATCTGGCGGCTAGAGAGAAAGAACTGATCGGTGAAGTCAACATCCTGAGGCTGCAGAAGGAGATTAGCTCGACTCAGCGAGCCAAATATTCCTGGCTGAAGGATGACGACCGTTACTCCAAGTTCTTTTATGATGTTATCCGGACCAAGCAGAATAGGAATCACATCTCCCAGCTGCTTGATGCTGATGGCACTCTGGTGGAGACGCCGGCTGAGATCCAGGGCGAGGCTGTCAGGTACTACTCTGAGTTATATTTCCAGACTGACTACCTTTCCGTGTTTCCAGTGGTTGTTACGAAGAGATTGGTGACCCCATATGGGAATAGCATTCTTCTTGCTCCTGTTACGTTGGAGGAGGTGGAATCTATTATCAAAGCGGTGGATCCCAACAAAGCTCATGGTCCGGATGGCTTCAGCAGTGGTTTCTTCAAGCGCTATTGGAATATTCTGAAGCATCAGGTTGTGGAGGTGGTCCAGGAATTCTTCACCAAAAGGAAGCTTCTGAAAGTGCTTAATCACACTTTCCTGACCTTAGTGCCGAAGAAGGAGGGAGCGACAGCTTTGGCAGATTTCAGACTTATTGCGTGTTGTAATTATCTTTATAAGATAATTACGCACCTTATGTGCCGGCGGATGGAGGGGATCATGCAGGGCTTGGTATTCCCGAATCAGGCTGCGTTCATCAAGGGGAGGTCGATCGCTGAGTACAGCCTCCTGGCCCATGAAATGGTGAGAGGATTCAGCAGATCGGAAGGGGAGAAAGCCTGTGTTAAACTGGACCTGAGGAAGGCATATGACATGGTTAATCGTGACTTCCTCTGTCATCTGATATCTGCTATGGGATTCGCGGATCACTGGGTTGAGATGATCACGGAGTGCATTACGTCCCATACTTTCTCTGTTCTAATCCATGGTATTCCTTATGGGTACTTCCAGAGCAACCGTGGTATCAGGCAGGGTGACCCATTTTCTCCTTACCTGTTCACGCTAGTTATGGAGTACTTTACTTGTTTGATGGATCTGGCTGTGCACCGTGGACGGATGGTTCCTATGTTTAGGAGGATGGTTCCCCCAGTTACTCATCTTATTTATGTTGATGACCTACTAGTCTTCATCCAGCCTTCGCCGGAGGGGTTACAGATGCTTGCGACTATTATGGAAGACTTGCAGTCCTTTTCGGGTCTCCAGATGAACAGGGATAAGAGTAGGGTCTACTTCAGCTCCCTGTGTACCCGGAAGGAGGAGCGGGCTGAGGTGCTGGGTATCGCAAGGAGTAATCTTCCGGTGCGGTACCTAGGGGTGCCTCTCACAGTCAATTATGCTCGGGATCAGGATTGCACGAGTCTGGTGGAGTATGTCCAGAGGCGAGTAGAGGGTTGGCAAGTAGCAGGTCTGTCCTTTGGCGGTCGCATCGAGTTGGTCAGATCGGTGATCTCGGCTGTGGCACATTTTTGGCTGCAGTCCATCCTCCTACCTGTGGCCACTATCCGACGTGTGGAGCGATTATGTGCTGACTTCATCTGGAGGAAGGTATACATACGATATCCTGGGACCAGCTTTGCCGTCCCAGGAAGGAGGGAGGAGTGGGGCTCCGTCCGCTGCTGGAGATCAGGGAGGCCTCTGCGCTTAAGCTGGCCTGGAGATTCATTAGCAGAGGATCTCTCTGGGCGGACTGGATGCACAGTAGATACGTGAAGCAGGGTAGTTTTTGGACGTGCACTACTGACAACAACCACTCAGTCACGTTCAAGACTATCTTGAGACACATGGGGGTGCTCAAGTCTGCTATCCGGAGGGTCATGAAGGATGGGTCGGGCACGGATCTCTGGCTGGACCCTTGGATAGATCGGCGGTCGCTGTTGGACATCAGAAGAGCCCCGACTCATCAGGAGGACAGGCGGGGTCTGACATGCAGGCGCATCATTCGTGATGGGGAGTGGCGACTTGATTCGTATCGGTTCACTGAGGAGCTGGACGGGAGCATTTTATCTATTACCATTGATCCGACGCTGCCTGCGGATTGGTGGATTTGGGAGCCGACTGGAGCATCTCCCGGGACGGGGGAGTTCCAATTCCGTAGCTGCTACAACCTTATCCGGCGAGCTTTTCCGTTGAGTTCTGATTACGAGTTTGTTTGGTGTAAGGGTCTGGCCAGGAAGATGCAGTTGTGTGTCTACAAGCTTCTACTGGGCCGCCTCTTGACTAGAGATCGTCTGAGGTCGTTTGGGGTACCGGTTCCGGATCCCACATGTGTGCTATGCGGGTTGGAGCCTGAATCTATAAAGCATATCTTCTTCGAGTGCACTCTGGCTTGGCAGATATGGTCGGAGCAGATTCGGTTATTGGGAGTGTGCGCCTCCGGGAAATGTGTGGGGACATCATCATAGAGATCCGAGATAGCAGGGGTAGGGGGCAGGACTGGTTCCGAACAGCCAGAGTTCGTCTGGCTGCTGCGGTATGGCATGTTTGGCGGAAGCAAAACCGTCGGATCTTTGAGGGGCTGGTCACCCCCCCAGTTGGTCTTCTCTATAACATTGAGTATGATGTAAAGGCTATGGAGAATTGATGAGAGTTGAGCGGGAGTCCCACTCTGTTTGTATGTTGTAAGATTATGGTTTTTCATTTGGAATAAAATTCACCTTATTTTCAAAATATATATATATATATATATATATATATATATATATATATTTATATATATATATATATATATATATATATATAGTCCAAGATGACGCTTGCTACCTTGCACTGAAATGTTAGCCAAAATACCATAGTGCTGAAGTAGTAGCACGGTGATTCAGAAACCTCCCATGGGCTCGCACCCCATCCGGAGTTAGCCGTTTATCATTATAGTCCAAGATGACGTATCACCAGTAACCCGCATATAGACAGGTCATATGCTAATGATGTCTTATGCAGGCAAAGTAAGTTATTAATTATATACATGGAAGGATGTCGGTTGTTGATAAAAATTCATCTGAATGGTGATAATTATAATAAATATGTTATTATTTCTAACAATGTCTTATGTAGGCAGAGTATATATTATAAATGTACATGGATGGCTACATGACCGTCGATTAAGTTTAAATATATATATTTACTTAGTACCTAGATAAAAATTTCCTTAGTACATATATATATAATCATAAAAGAGTCCCTAAGGCACTAGCCTAGTGGTAGTTCGGGGACCACCCGAGCGTAGGTCTCGGGCTCTAATCCCGCCTCGGACGTCTGGGTGGCTTTAGGCCACGGTCCGACTTGAAGAAATGACATATGATGTCTTATGCAGGCAAAGTAAGTTATTAATCATATACATGGAAGGATGTTGGCTATGGGTAAGAATTCACCTGAACGGTGACAATTATAATAAATATGATATTATTTCTAACAATGTCTTATGTAGACAGAGTATGTATTATAAATGTACGTGGATGGCTACATGACCGTCGATAAAAAACACCAAAGGGTAATAATATATAAGTTTTATATTATGCTGCTATAAGAACTGCATGCTTTATATTCTTGTTGATAAGGCAACAAGAAAGACCACTTTTAATAATGTTCCTATCACATGATTACTTAGTGTTATCTACTTAGATGAGTTGGGCCAGCACCATTCACCAGTATACGATAATATACTAACCCGCATTTGTGGGCATTATTATAGGTGCTCGTGCATGGGAGAAATCGTTTGATTAATGCTTGGCATAAATGAATCAGATGGGTGTGTAGAAGCTCTTTTACCAAGATGATGCCTTCTGCTATACGGGACATAATGTATAGAACATTATAATTTAGTTATACCAGTAAGATTGTAAGTCAAGTCAGCAAATTCATTGTAAGCCAAGTCGGCATATTTGGTTGTAAGCCTAAATAGCAAGTAATTCAGTTGGCTATTCAAAAGTTGTTGTAATCTATTGTAAACTCTGTATTTAGCTGCAAGTCTTGTATTCTATTACAATTATCAATAAATAGGCATATCTCTTCATATGACATCAATTTATCTGCTTGGTTCTGCTGCGATGTCGTTATTTTTTGAGAAATACCAGGGACTGTAATAGTTTTGTCTTGTATAAGTGCAATCTAGACTTGTACGACATCACGCCCAGTGGCTAGTTTTCGATTCTTCGAGATCAGGCGTGACAGAATGGTATCAGAGCACGACTTTACGTCCTTCACTAAAAGAAAAGTGACTTTTTACGACGTCAAAATTAAGGCGTGTGTAAAATAGTGTGTCGTAAAAACTAATCTACGACATACATTTTTATAAACGTCGTAAAAGATTTCAAAAATAATTTGTAATGTCTATTTACGGCATGCGTTGAACGCCATAAATGTTTTTATCAAAATATGACAAACACAGAACGTCATAAAACCTATTAAAAAATAGCGGAAAGAAACAGGTGCCCAAATATTTCATTTTCTTTAAAATTTTCGATAGCCCTCTCCTTCCCTCACTATCTCTCTCTCACTCACTCTCATCCCTCTCTTCCCCAGCCTCGTCAAGAAGGTCCTCCTTCTTTTGGCCTATAAGACCCTCATCTGCTCCCTCGCCGTCTCTTTCCACTTATGTCGACGCCTCTTCCTCTTCTCCGAGCCCTAGATTGCTTTCTTTCTCTGCCTCGACGATGACAGTCGAAGGCGACTTAGCTCTGGCGATTGGTATTATGTTTCTTTTTCACCCCTCCTTTGTTCTCCTTACAATTTTAGGACATATTACACCATTCTCAAAAGACCCCCTCATCCTTCGCTCGCCCCTCCGCTATGTCCAGCCGCCGGGGTCGCCTATCATACCTAGGCCCTGATGTCGTTGGTCACCGTGGCCTTCCATCATCCCTAGGTGCATCCCCCCTCCCCCCCGCGGCCTCCATTGTACGTTAAGCCATCGCCGAGAACCCCCTTTCCTCCTATGCCTCCGCCATTTGTACCACCAACACCCCAGTGACCCCTCTGCCCTCGTCAAATTATCTGATCGACCCGCTGAAGCCGAACGACTGCCTTGACCTGTTGGCTGCTGGAATGGGAAGGGCTGATACACATCGGCATCGGCCATCAGGCAAAGTCGAAGTGTTGTCTGTTGATCCATTTGAAAGTAAACACACTATGTCTGTTTGTGAAAATGTACATTAGGACTTGATAATTTGTGGGAAGGTAATTAAGTTTTGTTATTGATGTAATTGTAGCATGTTGTGTTGATAATTATAATTTTGATGCTTAAACAAATGGAACAAAGCTGGATTGGAGATTCCCAAAGTAGAAGTGAGTTTCCAAGACCTCAAGGTATGAAGCTTACTAAAGTAATTTTGTTAATTTTATTATATAATTGGATATGCATTGTAACTCTAACATCATCCAATCAAATAGCCCAAAAGCTGAAACTTATAATATTCGACTCGCATAGGAAAAAAATGGTTGGTTAGGAAGCTTGCCATGTTCGAGATTGGTATATTTTTTATGCCTAATTCTTCCTAAGATTGCTAGCCTATATACCATGTACTTACAATGGCTTGTGTTGCAGTTATTAGATATTATAACGTTAGATGAGAATAATGCCATGTAAAACCTTTTTATCCATATTATTTTGGACTTTATATAAGTGGAGACAATTATTACTGTTAGGAAGATGTTTTAATGAGTTGAGCATCAGAGATTGATTAATGGTCAAGAATTGCTCCACTGGTTTTGTTTTCTATTTTTTGCTATGTACCATAAATTTGGATTCGGAACATATATATTGTTGATTGTTCTCCTTTTTTGTAAGTAATTTATATATGTAGATTTCTCCACTGATTTGGATCTAGAAAAACAAGGATAATTGTTGTCCTATTTCTCATTTTTGGCACATGTTATTGTGTAACTCGTATTCACAAATTTTGTCAAGTAATCTTGTCCAGAGATCTATGAAGTTCAACAATTTCGAAAGTGACTTTCTCAACTGATTTTGTCCTATAATTTTTACTTTATACAATCATTTGGATTTGGAGAAATCATATAATAACATGCATGTTTAGCTATGATGCTTTGATACTGGTGGTGACTTGTTCGACTTGTTGGATATATGGTTCTCTCTATAACTTGTAAAATTTTTGGCACTAAATGCATGCTTACCCTTCAATTATGATTAATCTTGAATTTCTACACTAATCTGAAAAATTAACCATCAAAAGTTCTATATTATTCTTAAGATTTTCTATATTAAGTTGTAAAAATTGTGGCTTTCTGTTATACATTAATCCTAAAAATTGTTTCCTTCAACTACAATTCAATCTTGAATTGCTAATTGCTTGTAACTGCCTGTTTTAAAAAATGAGGATAATTTTGAACTTTTGTAAAATTGATTATTTAATAATAGGTTTAAATCATGTTATTGATTTATTGGTAATTTTAATTATTTTAATATTATTAAATTAGTGTTTTTGATTTTTTTCCTTGGCTAGTGTAACCTTAGAGCTGCTTAGCCTAGAGACTAACCATGACCATGGAGGTCTAACCCATGTGATTAGATTAGCTAACTACCACTTTTTAGACTAAGGATATTTTGGTCATTTTGTGACTTTTAAATTATTTAGGATTTTGACTAATTGGTGAATTTTAGATTATTTTAATAATATTTAAATTAATGTATTATAATTTTGGTCATTTTTATATTTTAATATTTTAGGAATTTTTATATTTTAATATTGTATTTTCGGGGTTAGTTTAGTCGGGTTTGACTTTCGTCTAGTTTTGACTTGTGTTAGTGACCCGGGTAGCTTAGACTCTAGTCGAGACCCAAAGATTAGTTAAGCTTGGCCCACCAATCCCACTAATTTAGTTAGTGTAATTAGACTAATCCTACTTGATTAGAATGGTTAAGTTAGAGAATTAAACTTGACCTTTTTGACCCCAACCTCTTGCACTTGACTAATTAGTCAAAGAGGGTTTAGTTAGGGGCATCCTTGACTTTTCCAATAGCCAAACCTAAGGACTACATGTCCGGCCACACCATGGAGAGGTTCACATCATTTTTATTTCACATATAGCCTCTTTTTCTCCTTTGGTGTTCTTCCCCAAAACTTGAGAGCAACCCCTTTGGATTTTATCTCCCAAATCTACTCATTTTTCCTTCATTCCTCTCAATCCATCAAGGAAAGGGAGCCTACTAGGAGTGGGGAGCAAGGAGCAAGGAGCAAGGAGCAAGGAGAGGAGTCCATTTGCAAGGAGAGTCCGTGTCAGATTCGTGTCCTTTTGGTTTTTTATTGGGATCCAACTCCCAATAGGTCTCTCTCTCTCTCTCTCTCTCTCTCTCTAATCCCTCTCTATTTCATCTTTGCATTGCATTTTGATAGTTTTGAACCCGTAGGAACCACCCCCATGTATGTACCATCCTTAGGTTTGATTTTGAGACACTTTGGAGTCCTCATTTGGAAGTTATAATGATTTTTATGACACCCAAGGAGAAATTCCGAGGGTGGTCCACCAAGTGTTTGTAGGAATGTCCCATAGACATTTTTATCCTCTAATTTCAGATTTAGATTAGTTAGAGGGTAGTTTAGACATGCTAGATAGGTTCCCCATGGTTTTTATTAGGTTCCCTACAAGTTTGGGTATGTGGTTTAGGCTCACAAGTCATATTTGTATGTATCTATGTGTTAAATAGTGTAATTGTAGGTAGTGGACTGTTTTGAGCTATATTGATGTATATTTATGTGTTTGTGGATGTGTGGTGGTGGTTGGATGTGTGTAGAGAGAGCGGGGGATCAAGCCTACCAACTTGGTTGTGGTTTGACATGTATGTGATGTGTTGAGAGAGTTGTTGTGTTGGTGTTTGAAAGAGAGAGTGATATTGTGTGAGTGGTTTTGATGAGGGTGTTAGTATTAGCTTGTGTGATGTGAGAGGGAATTTGATTTGGTGGGATAGATATTTGGTAAGATAGATATATGGATAGATAGGTAGAGGGATGAATGAATTAGTGAATGGATGGATGAATGAATGAATGATTGGAGGAATAAATGAATAGAGGGATAGAGGAGTAGAGAGTGGGGGAGAGGGGACTGCAACCACAACAGCAGGGAGGGGGAGCTGCTGCCCCCCACAGCAGCAGCCCCCACAGCAGTAGGAAATCAGCAGCAGTAGTAGGCAGTGCACAGCAATATGTACTGCAGCAGCCTTCGGAGAGAGGGAACAACAGCAGTAGCAGCTACAAAGGCAGCAGAGCAGCCCCTATTGCCCCCCATTCCCATTATCACTTGGTCCCATTTGCCCCCTTGCATGCCCCTTTGTCTAGAGTGGTGCGAGTGTGTTAGAATGTGTGTGAAGGTGTTGTGAGGATAGATGTATTGTGTTTGTATGTGTTGTAGGGAGGGGAGAGTGGTATATGTTGTGTTGGTGTGTCTTGTGTCTTGAGTGTGTGAGGTTATAGTTAGTGTGACTAGTGAGTTAAGTTAGTGTGGTTCCATAGGTTGTTAATATATATGTTAGTGTTAGGATATGTATGTGTTAGTAGGTAATGTTGGTATCTTAGAGTGTTAGAGACTTGGTATTAGGATACCAAGTTGGGATTTGAGATTAGATGTTAGAGTTAGAGTTTTAGAGTGGTATTTTAGGATACCAATATGGTATCTCAAAGTTTACCCTTTACTTTGGTAAGGTAATGGAATATTTACCTTTTTTGCAAGTGAGGTATCAAGATACCATGGTATGGTATCAAGATACTAGGATAAGGGTTAGAATACTTTAGTAGGATATTGAGGGATACATGGAGTGAGGGTAAAGTAGGTTGGGGTATTGGTTAGAGGCTAAGGCGAAGAGTTTACCTTGGTAGGATAATAAGGTAATGTTAAGGTAATACCATAGAACTAATATATGAGATAATATATTTAAGATATGGTTAGAATTAGGATAGCTTGGTTGGTAATGGTTAGGAATAGGGTAAGTGACTTAGGGTTGACCCCGTTTGACCATGGTTGACAATTTTGACTAAAAGTCAACCAAAAGTCAACTTTAGTCTAAAATTGACCAAAATTTGACCAGAGTTGACCAGTTGACCAAAAGTCAGTTGTGAGTCAACCATTGACCTAGTTTGACTAGAGTGGACTATAAGTTGACCAAGGTTGACCAGAGTTGACTGTTTGACCAAAAGTTAACTGTAAGTCAACCTTTGACTTAAATCGATCTAGTTTGACTTTGTTTGACTTGCCTTGACCTACTTTGACTTTGTTAGGCCTAGTATGACTTAGATTGACTTTGTATAATCTAGATTGACTTAGATTAACTTAGTTTGACCTTGTTTGACTTAGATTGACTTAGATTGACCTAGTGTGACTTAGTTTGGCTTGGTGTGACTTAGTATGACTGAGTTTGACCTAGATTGCATAACATATACTAGAAATTATGCCATACACTGTTAAACCCTAATTAACTCATGATATCTCATCTTTAGGTCTGTGATTTCACTCTGAGCCAGATTACACAGTTGACCTATTTCCATCGGATCTCAGGCGAGTACAATCTCTGATAGTATTTCTGTTTTATGATATCGTCTATATGTTTTGTATTTAGAGTAGATATCCTTGTTCTCTTTTCACATTGTTCACACGGATTGGTATTTGTCTGGATCCCGTCATGAGATATTATTCCTTGTATTCCTTGGTATACCCTGTTCAAGTTTTTCCTGTGCATTGTATAGACACGATTCCTGCAAAGGCTCGCTACCTCCTCAGAGAATCATGTGCCATGACATGTCATTACTGGATCCACTTTACTGGTCGGGGATGGGGGTACTTAGCGTAGATATGTGATCATTTTCCTCCCGTGATTCCTGTTCCCTAAGAGTGTTAGCCATACACTTCACGTATGACTTGCCAGGCCCTTTTTCTCCAAATTTTCGTACATGATATATACTATTTTCTTGTTCTTACATTCAGTTACAGTCTTGATATGCCATACCATGATTCATGTACATATTATTTTACCTTGTATATTCTCTCTATTTACTGTTACATTTTTAATATCGTCTAACTAGAACTGTTATTTGAGATTTGTGCTCGTTCCATCCTGACTGGATATGTTGACAAAATTTTATAGATTATGGCGAGGATGAGTGTCCTACCTACTACGGTCCTCATAACGTAGTTGGCCTAGACTTGGAGGCCCTAGTTCAGCAAGGGTTAGCTCCAGCCGATGGGGCTTTAGAGTAGCTTAGCTGGTTTAGTTTGGTACTGGACTTTGTCTCCAGATTACATTTTGGCTTGTTATTATTTTAGTATTTGTATTAGAGATTGTTGAATCTAGACTTGTATTATTTCTGTGTTGGATCTTCTGGATGATATTTCATATCTTGTTGTCTTTATCTTTCGGTATCATCTATCTTTCTTAGAGTTTGTGATTGAGTATATTATATTGTCATTGCTTGTCCTCCATTCGGAGTTGATCGTTCTCGACAAGTTTTGATATTATAACTGTTGTTAGATAGTAGACATAGACAACGTTCTACACCGTTTCTACGGCATAGGCTGGGACGCTATCACGCATTCGTGCCCTTACTCCGGGTGCGGGTCGTGATACATTTTTAGTGGTAGCCTATGCAGGTCAAAAGTCGCAAGAAGTACGATGTCGTAGTGGTGCTCAACTTAGAGTGCTGCTACGAGCCTGCTATAGGTTTAAAAGATATAGGCTATAGGCTAAGGATACTCAATCACAATTAGAAAACTTCCAATTTGCTTTTCTATAACTGTCCTTTTTTTATGCTGATTATTTGTACTCTAATTGTCCTTCTTTGATATGATCTATCTTGTGCCATATTGACTTTTTTCTTTTGATCTGTCTTCAGGATGGTGATGACTCGATCTCAGCATTTGGAGCCTGCTGATACTGAGAGGTCCGCCACATCTCGCAGACCTGAGCCAGTCACTTCCCCTGCAGTCGGTGCATCTGCAGCAGCGTTCGGGGGCGCTCCTCCACCAGTTGTGAGGACTGTCCCGGAGATCGCTGCGACAGAAGAAGATGTGGGAATTCTTTCTCCAGCACATCAGACTCCTTCGTCCGTTGCCGATGTTCTCCCTCCTCTACCTCATATGCCTACGAAGATGGGGCAGATGCTCGCCTTCTTCCAGCAGATGCTGGAGACCCAGAGGGCCCAGTCTGAGGCACAATAGAGATTAACTAACGCAATGCTTCAGGGTATGGAGGATGCCCACTAGTTGGCTTTAGCAGTAGTAGAGCAGAGGGCTCCGCATCAGGGAGCGCATCCGAGGCAGGGCAACATCCAGGACTTCAAAAAACTGGGGCCTCATGATTTCGACGGGACTGAGGGCATAGTTTATGCTGACGACTGGCTCGAGGACATCGAACGGCAGATGGGGGCTTCCCGCCTAGCAGACGACCTGAAGGTCGAGGTGGTAGGGCTATAGTTGTTGGACATCGCCCGTACCTGGTTCAGGAACGAGCCCGCTCTTGCTGGAGAGGGCCATACCTGGGCCGAGTTCAAGGTTCTCTTCAAGGAGAAGTTCTTTTCTCCTACGAACAAGATCGACCGGGCGAGGCAGTTTCAGAACCTGCACCAGGGCGGCTTATCAGTTGAGGAGTATGTCACAGAGTTTGGCCGTCTGAGCCGATATACGGAGTATATGGTTCGCGACCCAGAGATCAGAGCGAGCCATTTCAGACAGGGATTGATCTGGGATATCAAGATCCTTATCCCATCTTTCTATGCGACTTACACTGAGATCTTTACGGAGGCCCGCAAGGTAGAGCGGGAGTGGGGCTTGAAGCCCAAGAGGGACCATGATCTGTTCTCGGGGGCTACTAGCAGCGCGGGGGCTGCTAAACGTCCTCAGCTACCGCATCAATCTTTTCTGTAGCACCAACAGCAGTTTCTGGCCAGGGCACCAGTTAAGCAGGTGCCTCACTATCAGCAGAGGCATGTGCAGAATGTCCAACGTTACAACTTCTGTAAGAAGTCCGGTCAACAGCAGATATAGCAGGGGATATCTTAACTATAGCAAAGAGAGAATTCGTGAACAGACGCTTCTCGGCATAAAGAATGGAATGGCAAGACGAAAAGCTAGTCTTCTTACCGCTCCGTCGGTCCTTCAAACCCGGAAATCGTAGACAAGAGTGAGCAGAGAAGTGATTGCTAATCCACTCTGTGCGCGGAAAGGCTGTTTATTACGAATCATGTGCAAATGCAATCAGGCATTCCATAAGAGCCCATTCTCTGAGAAAGAACCTTGCTTGCCTTACTAGCTCTATTGTTATGGGCATGTCCAACTAGTGGATTCAGTCCCTTCCTGCTACGCCCTTGCTGTCCAATCTTTTCTAGCGGTTCTTTCGACAAAAACTTTTTCTCACGCCATGAGGTCTCGTCTCCCTTCCCTGTTCGAGTTCGTATTCAAGCTAAGTAGATTAGCCGATTGAGATTTGTTATAGGAGGTAACTGTAGTAGTGGGAGTAGTAACAGTTTCTTAGTAAGAAGGGCATTAGGAATTGTCTATAGGAACCGATAGGCCAAGCCAATCCCGCAAGGGGGAGTGTTAATGAGGTGAGGCTTGCGTGCTAAGCGTTGCTGTGTAATAGCCACCTAATAAAATATTATTTTTATTGTCTATTTCTCTATAATTATATTTGTTAATAATTTTTTTAAAATTATTATTATTATCATTAATTTTATCATCACTATCTTATTTTTTTAATTGAACCCATTTCTTTTTCTAAAATAAAATTTTTATACATAAGCCCTTGTAAATATTTGCAAATTGTAAATTAACCATGACACCTCATCTATACACATGTCCTCATGCATGAAGCATGGGCAAAATGGTAATTTTACTTGGGGACACATGTCTACATGCATGAATTTATTGGTAAAGAAAAAGAAAAAAAAAAGAAAAACTTATAAGAAAGGGGGGAGAGAGGGCTCACAGCCTTCTTCCTCACCCTCTCTCTCCCGCACCCTCTTTCTCTCCCTCTCGGTTCCATCTCTCCCCCCTCTCCCTCGGCTTCCTCTCTCCTCCTCTCCATCCCTCTCACTCTCCTCATCTCTCATTTTCTCTATCTATCTCACTCCCTCTCTCCTTCCCTCTTAATGCTGCTACTACTGCCATTACTGTTGCTACAGATGCTGCTACTGTCGCTGCGCTGCTGCGGCAACCGCTGCTGCCTCCGCTGGCCTTCGCCGGCCCAGCCACCGCCGGCCACGCCGCCCGCTGCCATCGGCTACGCCGCCGGCCCATCCTCCAACACCACCACCTTCTTCTTCTCTTTCACTTTCAAGCATAGGTAACCCTATTTTCTTTTCCCCATATTTTTCATCTGGGAGGTTTGCAGAAAGAGGCTGGGGATGTGCCTCTATTGCGGTGAAGCGGGACATCAGATGAGAGATTGTCCCTTTAGCCCTCGTATTACTGGTGCAGCTCAGGAAGCGCAGACTAGGCCACCTGCGGTACCGCATCATGCCCCACACCAGCAGCAGGATATACCCCGCCAGGGTAGGACTTTTGTGATGACTGCCGAGGGGACCCACCCTATAGGCGATGGATTAGGAGGTTAGGTCTTGTTCCTTCCTTTTACCTGTTTTTTTCCACCCATTGATTGATGATTGTTTTCTTAGTACATTTAGTTTGCATATGTGATGATCATGCTAGATAAAAGACTACAATAACATGATACTGTAGAGACTAAAACCATGCATGTTTGTTCATATTTCCTAGAATTGCATGTTGTATAACTTTGGATGTAATTTAGTAGACTTTGTTTGTTGGGGGCTTGACCTAGAGAAAAGTACAACCAATTTGAATTTCGAAGACAAAATTTTTTTAGGGGGTAGGATTGTAACTGCCTGTTTTCAAAAATGAGGGTAATTTTAAACTTTTGTAAAATTGATTATTTAATAATAGGTTTAAATCATGTTATTAATTTATTGGTGATTTTAATTATTTTAATATCATTAAATTAGTGTTTTATGATTTTGTCCTTGGCTAGTGTAACCTTAGACCTGCTTAGCCTAGAGACTAACCATGACCATGGAGGCCTAACCCATGTGATTAGATTAGCTAATTACCACTTTTTAGGCTAAGGATATTTTGGTCATTTTGTGACTTTTGAATTATTTAGGATTTTGATTAATTGGTGAATTTTAGATTATTTTAAGAATTTTAAATTGATGTATTGTGATTTTGGTCATTTTTATATTTTAATATTTTGAGAATTTTTATATTTTAATATTGTATTTTTGGTTTAGTTTAGTCGGGTTTGACTTCCGTTTAGTTTTGACTTGTGTTAGTGACCCGGGTAGCTTAGACTCTAGTCGGGACCAAAAGATTAGTTAACCATGGCCCACCAATCCTACTAATTTAGTTAGTGTAATTAGACTAATCACACTTGATTAGAATGGTTAAGTTAGACAATTATATGACCTTTTTGATCCCAACCTCTTGTACTTGACTAATTAGTCAAAGAGGGTTTAGTTAGGGGCATCCTTGACTTTTTCCAATAGCCAAACCTAAGGACTACATGGCTGGCCACACCATGGAGAGCTTCACATCATTTTTATTTCACACATAGCCTTTTTTTCTCCTTTGGTGTTCTTCCCCAAAACTTGAGAGCAACCCCTTTGGATTTTATCTCCCAAATCCACTCATTTTTCCTCCATTCCTCTCAATCCATCAAGGAGAGGGAGCTTACTAGGAGTAGGGAGCAAGGAGCAAGGAGAGGAGTCCATTTGCAAGAAGAGTCCGTATCGGATTCGTGTCCTTTGGGTTTTTCATTGCGATCCAACTCCCAATAGGTATCTCTCTCTCTAATCCCTCTCTATTTCATCTTTGCATTGTATTTTGATAGTTTTGAACCTATAGGAATCACCCCCATGTATGTACCATCCTTAGGTTTGATTTTGAGACACTTTGGAGTCCTTGGAAGTTATGATGGTTTTTGTGGCACCCAAGAAGAAATTTCGAGGGTGGTCCACCAAGTGTTTGTAGGAATGTCCCATAGACATTTTTGTCCTCTAATTTTAGATTTAGATTAGTTAAAGGGTAGTTTAGACAAGTTAGATAGGTTTCCCATGGTTTTTATTAGGTTTCCTACAAGTTTGGGCATGTGTTTTAGGCTCACAAGTCATATTTGCATGTATCTATGTGTTAAATAGTGTAATTATAGGTAGTGGACTATTTTGAGCTATATTGATGTATATTTATGTGTGTATGGATGTGTGGTGGTGGTTGGATGTGTGTAGAGAGAGTGGGGGATCAAGCCTACCCACTTGGTTGTGGTTTGACATGTATGTGATGTGTTGAGAGAGTTGTTGTGTTGGTGTTTGAAAGAGAAAGTGATATTGTGTGAGTGGTTTTGATGAGGGTGTTAGTGTTGGCTTGTGTGATGTGAGAGGGAATTTGATTTGGTGAGATAGATATTTGGTGAGATAGATATATAGATAGATAGGTAGAGGGATGAATGAATTAGTGAATGGATGAATGGATGGATGAATGAATGAATGATTGAAGGAATAAATGAATAGAGGGATAAAGGAATAGAGAGTGGGGAAGAGGGAACTGCAGCCACAATAGCAGGGAGGGGGAGCTGCTGCCCCCCACAGCAGCAGCCCCCACAGTAGTAGGAAATCACCAGCAGCAGTAGGCAGTGCACAGCAATGTGCACTGCAGCAGCCTTTGGGGAGTGGGAACAACAGCAGTAGCAGCTACAAAGGCAGCAGTGCAGCCCCTATTGTCCCCCCATTCAAATTATCACTTGGTCCCATTTGCCCCCTTGCATGCCCCTTTGTCCAGAGTGGTGCGAGTGTGTTAGAATGTGTATGAAGGTGTTGTCAGGATAGATGTCTTGTGTTTGTATGTGCTGTAAGGAGGGGAGAGTGGTATCTGTTGTATTGGTGTGTCTTGTGTCTTGAGTGTGTGAGGTTAATGTTAGTGTGACTAGTGAGTTAAGTTAGAGTGGTTTCATAGGTTGTTAATATATATGTTAGTGTTAGGATATGTATGTGTTAGTAGGTAATGTTGGTATCTTAGAGTGTTAGAGACTTGGTATTAGGATACTGTGAAACCCATTTTTCTGTAGTTTTATTTAAATAAATAATTGTGTTATTAAATTAAACGTTTTCAAATTATTATTATTATTAAATATTATTATTAAATTACTTTTGGGTGAAAAGAATTTTTAAAATTAAAACAACTTGGATTTTTGGATTTTGGACCCAGACCCGAGTCCGAGCCCAGACCCAGGCCCGAGCCCATTCCTTCTATTCCTTTCCCAAATCTGAGTTTGGTTAACTATAAAAAAAAATAAAAAAATAATAATACTTGGTTTGAGCTGGTCCAAATTGGACAAGCGTACTCATTTCCCTTTCTCCTATTCTTCCTCCCCTAACTTTATTCCCCACCACACAACTAAACCAACACTCTCTATTATAACTCCCTTCTCTCCCACGTTCTCTCAAAACTCACACAGAAGAGAACTCTTACACTCTCTTCCTCCTCACAATACTCTCAAATCTTTTCACCTCTCTCCCTCTCTCTGTTCCAACTAAACCTCTCTCTCACTCTCACGAGAGAAAACCCAAGCCCTAACCCCATACCCGTGGCCGAGCTCCCCACTGGCGCCTCCCCGTCCAGTGCGCGCAGCCCCGAGCTCGCCGAGGCCGTGCCCCCGCGCCGACCTCTCCGGCCAGATCTGCCGGCGCGGCTCCCCGCGCCCGCGCCCGACCCTGTTCCAGCGCGCCCCGCGCCCCCGGCGGACTTCCCTGTCCAGCGCGAGCCCCTCTCCGTGCGGGATCTGCTCCGGCGAGGCGTGCCCTAGCCGCAGCCGACCGGCCTCCTCCCCGTGGCCCTCTCCGCGCTGTCCAGCGCGCGAGCCCCCTCTTCCGCGGACCCTCTCCTGCTGTCCAGCGATCCGTGGAGCTCTTCGCTGTCCAGATCCGCGACCCTGTGGTCCGAACGCTGTTTCGGTTTTTCCCAAGCTTTTCCCGCGGCTCCCCGCCAACGGAATTTGGTAAACCCTTGTTAATCACAGTAGTTCGTCCCTCCCGTAGAGTCTGTGATGAGAATCGGTCCCCGGTTTCCCTTTGGGAAATCCGGTTAGCTGCGTAGTATATTCGGTTAGCTGCGTTAGCATATTTTCTGTGATTTTTATCTGCTGGTTTGGGTGGTTTGGTTTGATTATGGGATTCCCGGATATTTCGAGAAGTTCTGTGGATTGGGAATTAATTTCTGGTGGCTTGGAAATATTTTGGTGACATTATATTTGCGGGATTATTATTGGGTTGGAATAATTGCAGGTTTTCTGTGGCGCATTTCCCAGTTCTGGGTTGTCCCGAAACAGAGGAAATGCTGCCCAAATTTTTATAAAAACTTTATTTATTTCAATTTCAAATTGGTTTCCGGAAAATGAATTTAAAACTGATTTTCGGGCGACGACCGTACCGGTCTGTGGGCCCTAGCGAAATGCAAACGCACCGGTCCGACCGGGCGTTGAGGTATTAGCTAAATTTGATGATGGACCGAGTCTGAGACTCCAACTTTTATTTTAAATTATTTTATTTAATGTTTAAGCTATTTATTATAATTATTTATTTACTGCACTTTTATTTAGGAACTAAAACATTTCCTCTTATTTTATGTAAAAAGAATTGTACAGGGCATAAGCCCATAATTCTAGGACGATTAGCTGTGCCCATGTATTGCATAGTGTAGATTTTTACTTTCTTTTCTGGGTTGATGTTGGTTTTGGGTGGTTTGATTTGAACGTGTAATCGTAGTTAGAACGTAATCTATTCTCGTTTATAATTAATTAAGAATTAAATAAATGGATAAAATGTTAGAAGAATAACTAGTTCATGATTTATCACTAAAAGAAACTGTATTTTTTATAAATATTACAAAAAACACAAAGTTTTCCAAAGTTAATTGATTTTCGTGTTATTTCCAAATAATCCAATTAACCGGCTTAATCAAACGCACGTAGTTGCGACGTAATCGTTAGCTGTAGATTAATACAACTAAAACCTGATTAGGACTTGCTACTAGAGATTGCAACTAGCACACTTAGCCTGGTTATTCAAGGTTCTAAGTCGAGTTCTCAACTGTAGGAATTCGAAGATACACCTGACGTTCCTCCTCGGTATCAACCCGTCTTTCCAGTCATTCAATTGAGGCAAGTATAGTTTATGTTAGTTTACAGTTATTTACTTAATCGTTTTACTGCATGTCTAAACCACGACTCAAACACGAAACTCTCACCGAGAGTACTGTACTGTAACTACTGGGGACTGGAGAATAGCGTAATGATTATGACCACTACTGTAACAAAACCCATTATCCCTCCTGTAACAAACCCAAGCCGGTCATATGTCATTACCTGTTCAAAACACTATTTTCTACTGTAACAAACCTGTTTTAAAAGCTGTTTAGAACTGCATGATTCTATTTCTTATTTAACTGTTTAATTAGCATGAATTGTACTTTGCTCCCTCCTGACTGGAGACAACATTTTAGGTAACAATGAGGATGACGAGCTATACTATAATAGCTACTATGACCCGGTTCTCTTCCCTGCGACGGTACCGGAGCCTTCTCCAGAGGACGCTGAACCTGGAACAACTGAACCTGATGCTTAGATAGTTTCCCTTTTCTGCATTTTTCTTTTATTTGGAGTTTGTAGTTTTATTTTCAGCATTTCCTTTCCAGTTGTATTTCTGAATATTTTATCAAATAAAGTTTCAAATTCCGAATAGAACAGTTGTGACAAATGTACTTGTGTTGTTGTGAATACCTGCAATGGAACAGCTTACTGCCGCCGTCTCACCACGGTGCAGGCTGGTCATGGTCCGGTTCGACCCATTAAATTGGGATCGGGTCGTGACATGTTTTCAGTGGTGGCCCATGCAGGTCCCACAACAAACAACAACTTAGAAAAAATATACCTAGAAACAATTAGAACACTAGAACATTGATTTGTCACGACATAGGTCCGATTCATATATAAATAAATATTTTTGCTTGATTATAGACCGGTAGGCTACCTTGCTTATGTGTGTGTCCTAAACCTTCCTAAGAATGACCATTGACCAAATCCTGCTGGCAATGAGGTGTCATCTCCGGATCATACCCCAAGCCCAGGGTCCTTTCCCTCGTGGCTGTTTGACCGTTCCCTTAGTGCACCCAGTGAAGTTTTCCCTACACTGGCGACTCCTACCTCATCTCCAACTGAGTTGCATTCCCTGGTGGATTATTCATTTTGTTGCTCCACCAGTACCAGCAATCATCTTCCAAATGGTTGTTTTATTTCAAGAAATCCTGGAGTTCCAGAAAGTTCAAGATGAAGCCCAGCGGGAACAGAAGAATATCACGAGGGAAGACATGAAGAACGTCATGATGTAGCCTTAGTTATCTCCAACCAAGTTAGAGCAGAACTTTTTGTCCTAGGAAGGATACCCCTGAACCTAGAAGATAATTGGGTCCCATCATGTACTCTACTTTCCGGCAGCCTTGTCGTAAGAAACTATGGGCTTGTAACTATTGCAAGAGGCCTGGTCATCAGGCCGTTAGTTGCCGCAAGAGATTGGGACAATGTTTGGCATGTAGATCTGCTGAACATCGGGTAAAGGACTGCCCCTTATCTTTCTATCAAACCAGAGCTCATAACCCAGCAACACCTGTTAGGCCACAACCTAGGGACCCTCTTTCTATCCAGCAGACCCTGCCCCTTACAATAAGGCATGATGCCTACTCGAGGTTCATAAAAAAGGAAGCAGTTGGAGACTGCTCATACAAGAGCCAGAACCATGAAGAATAGTACCTAGAACTGCTGAATAGCATCATCTTTTTGGAAGTTGTATCAGGATGCCCCTAGATCAATCATAAGAGTTTTTGCTGTAATTCTCCACATGAATAGAAGTTACACCCTTATGGCAGATGTTTTTCCTGATAGTCTCCCCGGATTATCCCAGATCTAGACATAGGATTCACCCCTGACCTAGTCCCCGGCTCTTTTCCTAAATTCTAAAGGATGTTACAGAGTCAACCCGAAGGTGGCCAAGAAGACGAAGGACCAGATCAATGAACTGAAGGCTCTGGGATTCATTCGAAACGGAGTTTCACCCTGGGTAACACCTATCTTGTTTGTGCCCAAGAAGGATGGAACAATACGGATGTGCATCGATTACCAGACACTAAAGAGCAAGTACTTTCTGCCCGGATCGAGGATCTGTTTGATCTGGTTGTGTGGAGTTAGGGTGTTCCGAAGTTTGACTTAAGATTTGACTACCATCGAATCAAAGTCAGGAAAGAGGACATTTCCAAGACGACGTTCAAATACCAAGTAAGGGTAGTTTTCTGTGGTCAGGACGTTGACTGACAAATGCTTCTGCTGTGTTCATGAATCTCATGAACAGAGATTTCCATGAGTATTTGAATCAGTTTATCTTCTCCATAGATAACATTCTGATATATTTGAAGACTGAAGAAGAGCATAAGGAACACCTGAGGAAGTTTTGGAAACTTTGAGGAAAAAGAAGTTTTATGGTAAGTTATCTGAACGTGGATTTTGACAAGGTAGACTTTTGGCCATGTTGTCAAGAGAAAAAATTTCGATGAAAGATAGCTGTTGTTGAAAAGTGGTACGCCCCAAGTTCAATTCGGAAGATTCTTGAACTTGGCCGGCTACTATCAGAAGTTCGTAAAGGATTTTGCCAAGATTGCTGAGCCAATGACGAAGCACACTTGGAAGAATGAAGAGTTCATCTGAACGAAAGTTTGCCAGGCGGCATTGAGGAGCTGAAGAAGAGACTTACCACTACACCAATCCTTGCGCTACCCGTGGGAACCGGTGGGTTTTCAATTTACAGTAATGCCTCTGGAAAAGGACTGGGCTGCGTTCTTCAACAACATGGGAAAGTAATTGCTTACACATGTAGGCAACTACAGACTCATGAGAAGAATCATCCCACACCTAATTTGAATTGCTGCAATTATCTTTACTTTGAAGCTATGGAAGCATGATTTTATGGAAAGGGAGTGAAAATATGTACGGACTACCAAAGTCTGAAATATGTCTTCATTCAGAAAGGGCTGAATGTTAGACTAGGAATCTGGCAGAAGCAGATGAAGAATTTCGACATCAACCTGCAGTACCATTCAGGTAAGGCTAATCTGTTCGCTGATGCACTTGGTCGATACTGATGGCGCAGTTCTTAACCAAGGACTAGCACCTGCTAGAAGACATCGAAAAGTTTGGACTGGAGGTTATACTACCTGGAGATAGAAGGACGGAGCTGGATGCTGATTCAGTATTGATGAAGTTCGAGGCTGAGGGACAAAAAAAAATCAAGAGAACGTAGTTTCAAATGAGGCACCTTGCAGGCTTAGAGATCAAGTGTTGGCAGGAACACCTGAGGGTTTCTAAATTAATCACCATTGGAACTCTGAAGAATGGTGCGAGACTTTGCGTATCGGCTGACAAACGGAGGAACGAGTTGATGAAAGAAATGCACCAGTCGCAGTATTCCATAAATTCAGAAGATAATAAGATGTATCGTTATATGCCTCCATTGATTGGTGTTATGGAATAAAGGAGGACAAATTCCAGGTATGGGATTAGATGTGAATTTGTCAACATGAGAAATTTAGCAAGAGGACAACAAGTTTGTTGGAGCCGCTGGACAAATTGGAGTGGAAGTAGAAGCATATAACAATGAACTTTGAGTAAGGATTGTCTTGTTTCCAAGGAGGGAAGGACACCAATTGGATTAGTATAAACCGACTGACTAAGCCGGCACACTTTATTTTTCGTTCAAAGTTGGGTTATCCACTAAGAAGTGGGCAGCATTGTACGGGAAGCACATCTACCGGATTCATGGAGTACCGCGGAACGAACAATCAGAGAGGTCAATCCAGACGCTTGAAGATGTATCGAGATTTTGCGTCTCGGAATTTGGTAGGTCTTGGGGAGACCAAATTACATTTGGTGAAGTTTCTCCTACCAGAGGAACAATCAGTTTTGATGGAGCTGGAAATTGAGGCCAGGAGCATCAGGCCATTTGAAGTTTGAAGACGAGTTGGAAGTAGTGTACCAGTTAGCTCTACCAGCTAATCTTGAGAGTGTGCAACGTCTTCTACGTCACAGCTCAGACGTTACATTTCGGATCTGAGTCACATTTTGGATAATTCAGAGATGAAGATTGGAATCAACCTTTTCAGTGCCAGAGAAACCAGTTGCAAGCCTAGTCAGAGATGAGAAGAAAATCAGAATTTGAGCCATCACTTAAACTCCTATTCCTTATCCTTTCTTTTTCCGTTCTAAATTTGACTAATGCTGCTAAGTTAGCCTAGTTTTGTAAGCTATCTTTTTAAATCAAGCTTGATCATGACGATATTTTATTGGGTGCACCCACTAATATATTGTCTAATCAGGACCGGTGCATGATGGTCTGATCAACCTCGTGTACTTTGGTTCACTTTTGTATTCTTTCTGCATGGATGTCACCATAAATGAAACTTGTCCCTAAACCGTTTCATCCATGACAGCCTTGGAAATCCTTATGGTTGGACCTGAGTTACGGGCGCAGTACCCGTACATGTTTGTCTTTCCTACCTTACTTTAAATTTCGAGGACGAAATTTTCCAAAGAGGGAAGATTGTGAAACCCATTTTTCTGTAGTTTTATTTAAATAAATAATTGTGTTATTAAATTAAACATTTTCAAATTATTATTATTATTAAATATTATTATTAAATTACTTTTGGGTGAAAAGAATTTTTAAAATTAAAACAACTTGGATTTTTGGATTTTGGACCCAGACCCGAGTCCGAGCCCAGACCCAGGCCCGAGCCCATTCCTTCTATTCCTTTCCCAAATCTGAGTTTGGTTAACTATAAAAATAAAAATAAAATAATAATACTTGGTTTGAGCTGGTCCAAATTGGACCAGCGTACTCATTTCCCTTTCTCATATTATTCCTCCCCTAACTTTATTCCCCACCACACAACTAAACCAACACTCTCTATTATAACTCCCCTCTCTCCCACGTTCTCTCAAAACTCACACAGAAGAGAACTCTTACACTCTCTTCCTCCTCACAATACTCTCAAATCTCTTCACCTCTCTCCCTCTCTCTGTTCCAACTAAACCTCTCTCTCACTCTCACGAGAGAAAACCCAAGCCCTAACCCCATACCCGTGGCCGAGCTCCCCATCGGCGCCTCCCCGTCCAGTGCGCGCAGCCCCGAGCTCGCCGAGGCCGCGCCCCCGCGCCGACCTCTCCGGCCAGATCCGCCGGCGCGGCTCCCCGCGCCCGCGCCCGACCCTCTCCCAGCGCGCCCCGCACCCCCGGCGGACTTCCCTGTCCAGCACGAGCCCCTCTCCGCGCAGGATCTGCTCCGGCGAGGCGTGCCCTAGCCGCAGCCGATCGGCCTCCTCCCCGTGGCCCTCTCCGCGCTGTCCAGCGTGCGAGCCCCCTCTTCCGCGGACCCTCTCCTGCTGTCCAGCGATCCGTGGAGCTCTTCGCTGTCCAGATCCGCGACCCTGTGGTCCGAACGCTGTTTCGGTTTTTCCCAAGCTTTTCTCGCGGCTCCCCGCCAACGAAATTTGGTAAACCCTTGTTAATCACAGTAGTTCGTCCCTCCCGTAGAGTCTGTGATGAGAATCGGTCCCCGGTTTCCCTTTGGGAAATCCGGTTAGCTGCGTAGTATATTCGGTTAGCTGCGTTAGCATATTTTTTGTGATTTTTATCTGCTGGTTTGGGTGGTTTGGTTTGATTATGGGATTCCCGGATATTTCAGGAAGTTCTGTGGATTGGGAATTAATTTCTGGTAGCTTGGAAATATTTTGGTGACATTATATTTACGGGATTATTATTGGGTTGGAATAATTGTAGGTTTTCTGTGGCGCATTTCCCAGTTCTGGGTTGTCCCGAAATAGAGGAAATGCTGCCCAAATTTTTACAAAAACTTTATTTATTTCAATTTCAAATTGGTTTCCGGAAAATGAATTTAAAACTGATTTTCGGGCGACGACCATACCGGTCTGTGGGCCCTAGCAAAATGCAAACGCACCGGTCCGACCGGGCGTTGAGGTATTAGCTAAATTTGATGATGGACCGAGTCTGAGACTCCAACTTTTATTTTAAATTATTTTATTTAATGTTTAAGCTATTTATTATAATTATTTATTTACTGCACTTTTATTTAGGAACTAAAATATTTCCTCTTATTTTATGTAAAAAGAATTGTACAGGGCATAAGCCCATAATTCTAGGACGATTAGCTGTGCCCATGTATTGCATAGTGTAGATTTTTACTTTCTTTTCTGGGTTGATGTTGGTTTTGGGTGGTTTGATTTGAACGTGTAATCGTAGTTAGAACGTAATCTATTCTCGTTTATAATTAATTAAGAATTAAATAAATGGATAAAATGTTAGTAGAATAACTAGTTCATGATTTATCACTAAAAGAAACTGTATTTTTTATAAATATTACAAAAAACATAAAGTTTTCCAAAGTTAATTGATTTTCGTGTTATTTCCAAATAATCCAATTAACCCGCTTAATCAAACGCACGTAGTTGCGACGTAATCGTTAGCTGTAGATTAATACGACTAAAACCTGATTAGGACTTGCTACTAGAGATTACAACTAGCACACTTAGCCTGGTTATTCAAGGTTCTAAGTCGAGTTCTCAACTGTAGGAATTCGAAGATACACCTGACGTTCCTCCTCGGTATCAACCCGTCTTTCCAGTCATTCAGTTGAGGCAAGTATAGTTTATGTTAGTTTATAGTTATTTACTTAATCGTTTTACTGCATGTCTAAACCACGACTCAAACACGAAACTCTCACCGAGAGTACTGTATTGTAACTACTGGGGACTAGGGAATAGCGTAATGATTATGACCACTACTGTAACAAAACCCATTATCCCTCCTGTAACAAACCCAAGCCGGTCATATGTCATTACCTGTTCAAAACACTATTTTCTACTGTAACAAACCTGTTTTAAAAGCTGTTTAGAACTGCATGATTCTATTTCTTATTTAACTGTTTAATTAGCATGAATTGTACTTTGCTCCCTCCTGACTGGAGACAACATTTTAGGTAACAATGAGGATGACGAGCTATACTATAATAGCTACTATGACCCGGTTCTCTTCCCTGCGACGGTACCGGAGCCTTCTCCGGAGGACGCTGAACCTGGAACAACTGAACCTGATGCTTAGATAGTTTCCCTTTTCTGCATTTTTCTTTTATTTGGAGTTTGTAGTTTTATTTTCAGTATTTCCTTTCCAGTTGTATTTCTGAATATTTTATCAAATAAAGTTTCAAATTTCGAATAGAACAGTTGTGACAAATGTACTTGTGTTGTTGTGAATACCTGCAATGGAACAACTTACTGCCGCCGTCTCACCACGGTACAGGCTAGGCATGGTCCGGTTCGACCCATTAAATTGGGATCGGGTCGTGACAGATACCAAGTTGGGATTTGAGATTAGATGTTAGAGTTTTAGAGTGGTATTTTAGGATACCAATACGGTATCTCAAAGTTTACTCTTTACCTTGGTAAGGTAATAGAATATTTACCTTTTTAACAAGTGAGGTATCAAGATACCATGGTATGGTATCAAGATACTAGGATAAGGGTTAGAATACTTTAGTAGGATATTGAGGGATACATGGAATGAGGGTAAAGTAGGTTGGGATATTGGTTAGAGGCTAAGGCGAAGAGTTTACCTTGGTAGGATAATAAGGTAAGGTTAAGGTAATACCTTAGAACTAAGATATGAGATAATATGCTTAAGATATGGTTAGAATTAGGATAGCTTGGTTGGTAATGGTTAGGAATATGGTAAGTGACTTAGGGTTGACCCCGTTTGACCATGGTTGACTGTTTTGACTAAAAGTCAACCAAAAGTCAACTTTAGGCTAAACTTGACCAAAATTTGACCAGAGTTGACCAGTTGACCAAAAGTCAATTATGAGTCAACCATTGACCTTGTTTGACTAGAATGGACTATGAGTTGACCAGAGTTGACTGTTTGACCAAAAGTCAACTGTAAGTCAACATTTGACTTAAATCGACCTAGTTTGACTGTTTGACTTGCCTTGATCTAGTTTGACTTTGTTAGGCCTAGTATGACTTAGATTGACTTTGTATAATCTAGATTGACTTAGATTGACTTAGTTTGACCTTGTTTGACTTAGATTGACTTAGATTGACCTAGTGTGACTTAGTTTGGCTTGGTGTGACTTAGTATGACTGAGTTTGACCTAGATTGCATAACATATATTAAAAATTATGCCATACACTATTAAATCCTAATTAACTCATAGTATCTCATCTTTAGGTCTGTGATTTCACTCTGAGCAAGATTACACAGTTGACCTATTTCCATCGAATCTCAGGCGAGTACATTCTCTGATAGTATTTCTGTTTTATGATATCGTCTATATTTCTTGTATTTAGAGTAGATATCCTTGTTCTCTTTTCACATTGTTCACACGGATTTGTATTTGTCTGGATCCCGTCATGAGATATTATTTCTTGTATTCCTTAGTATACCCTGTTCAAGTTTTTTCTGTGCATTGTATAGATACGATTCCTGCGAAGGCTCGTTACCTCCTCGTAGAATCATGTGCCATGACATGTCATTACTGGATCCACTTTACTGGTCGGGGATGGGGGTACTTAGCGTAGATATGTGATCATTTTCCTCCTGTGATTCCTGTTCCCTGAGAGTGTTAGCCATACACTCATTTAATTACACAAAACTTGCATGTTCGATCACATATACATTCTTCTTATATCCAAAAAGTTCATAGCTATACATAGAACAACAAACGACAGCTACTCATTCCAACATCTTTCATTTTCCTTGTCTTATTTATAAAGCTCCTTCTCATTGTAAAGTTGTACTCCTTCTTGGCCTTCAACAAACCCTAGTGAACAAAACTAGGTCGTCAATACGACGAGCAAGTCCTCGGTCAAGGAACGGAATAAGTAAAATAAGTTTATAAAAATTTATTGAGATAAACTCGGAATAAAGAAAAATTAGGGATAAGTTTTGCTAAATTGAAATCTACTTAAAATAATAATTATCTTTCTGAACATTCTAAAACTACGGTTGTAATACAGGAATAAAAAATATATCTAACAAGTCCTATATGCAAAAATACAATATTTAGAGAAATACTTCTAGATCACACAACTTCTATTATCTCAACAACAATCCCATACCCGGGATCAGGTTTATACTTAATGGGCGGTGCTTAGATTTATCCGTCCCATTAGTATCAGGATCACATATTGATGTGATATAGTCAGGATAACACATGAATGATTTTTCGAGTTATCGGAATTAAGTGTTATAACAATTGTCGTATGACTTGAAATTTTTCAAGAATATCAGAACAGGCTACATTGGATATTACAGGGCCGAATTCGGGGATTCGGAATCCAATGGTGTCACGACCCGCACCCGCTTTTCGGCCGCGAGTTCGTGAGCAAGCCAGCTACGTATCGAGCGGACTCCAGCCCGACTCGAGTACGTATAAGCTGTCAAGGTCATGGGTATCATATCTAATCTAAACTATATCTCAATCCACATGAATCATATAAACAAGAATGAACAAGTATGGGTCATGGTCTGCAGCCCATTAGCATATTGTTCGATTAGACTCTAAGAATGATATGAGCCTATAAATAAGTAGAGTATATCATGGTATGGAATATAAAGCACGAGAAGATAATAAAGAAATAACACAAACAAATACCTGTATCATACATCGCAATCCTCTATCATCCTGCTCTGCTAACTAACTCCATATAGTCGCTAAACCTGAAGAGATCATCAGGTCCTCAGAGGACTAGCAAGATACATAAAAACGAGCCTTTCTAACAGTTTATTATGTATGGAGAAAAATACAAGATAAACAAGTAAAGCTGAGTAATGAATAAGCACGAATCTATACACTGTCTACACGAAAATGAACTGCTGAACAAGGACTAGAGAACTCATGTCAAGATGTCAACGGATAATCGCAACGAATACTCAAACCCTCGTCCCTAGTGTGGACTCGCAGGTTTGAACAACTACTAATCCTCGTCCCTAGTGTGCACTCGCAGATTAGCATCACCCTCGTCCCTAGTGTGGACTCGCAGGCTAGCATCTACTACTAACCCTCGTCCCTAGTGTGTACTCGCAGGCTAGCATCACCCTCGTCCCTAGTGTGGACTCGCAGGCGTAAACCCTATACTACTAACCCTCGTCCCTAATGTGGACTCGCAGGCTAGCATCTACTACTAACCCTCGTCCCTAGTGTGGACTCGCAGGCTAGCATCACCCTCGTCCCTAGTGTGGACTCGCAGGTGTGGACCAATAACTACTAACTTTCGTCCCTATTGTGGACTCGCAGGTTAGCTTCAAGGTTCAAGACACGAAGGCATGACTCAATCAAGGCACGACCAATAAGATACAAGGCTAACTGTGAACACGGTCTACAAAGCAATGGTACCAATATATGAACAGGATATGAAAGATACATATCAATAATATGAGAAAAATGGATAATAAATAAAGACAGTGCATGTAAATAAAGCTGTGTAGAAAGGCAAGGTATACTTGCCTGGGGGTTGCACGAAGAACCAACAATGTAACTCCAATCAATAAGTCAGAAAGTCCAAGTCATCACAACTGTCTCCGAAAGCTAAAATAAATATTACCAACGTTCTCAGAATAGTTAAATTAGCTAGGATTGCCTGTCCTTAAGTCCAATTCTGGACACAGGGGCAAAACGGTAATTTTAGGCAAAAATGATGTCCGCCGTTGGACCCGCTTTGCACCGAAAAGCGTGCCAGAGTCAACGGTCTCTAAAGTCGTCAAACTATATGTCTACGGATTCGGTTTTTCGATACGAACCCAACCGTATGTCCAAAGTTGGATTCCAGCGGGCCGTGCACAAAATCACCCGTTGAGGGACCGGGGGGCCCGCGATACGGCGATTTATCAACTCTCTCAGAATCGGACCAAACTTGGCATATAGGACCAGAAAAATGATACGGTTCTGTTGGCGCAAGTTTCATCTCGATCTGACGAGCGTGCACAAAGTAATTAGATAATTTGCAAAGTGCACGATACGGTGAATTTTGACGGATACCATCAATTCGTCGCGCACACGCGACCAATTTGAATTCCGTCAAAGCCCACACGACCATGAAATCGTTATGCAGCTTTTGATGCTTCGGTTCGCGACCACGTCGTCCGAAATGGCGGGACGGACGTGGTATCGGACAATTTTCTAGTTTTTAAAACAGGTTTTTGGGAAACTTTGGGATTCGAATTCTCGACGCGTAGTCGATGATATTCGAATCCACAAAAAGGGTCGTGAAGTCCTACAGGTTGTCTATAATTGTCTTTAAATAGTTTTTCAATATTGTATTGGATCGATCGGGATCGATCATCAA